>QVIE01001467.1:0-10077 GCA_013387415.1 Panellus pusillus | reverse complement strand
TAAATCAGGTCATAATTGCAGTTATAATTGTGGTTGATGAGGTGGCTATGTCGTTGAACCCGGCTCGACGTGATGTGACTGATGTGACATTAGCATGAATGGGCAATGATATGCCAAACAAAATCAGCCTTTGAGCCTGCTACAGTATTTGTTACTTGAATTGATAGATCAGGTGCTGCTCGTCGCGTGCTTCGCACGCTCCTCGCAGCACCCTTGTGAAAGGGTGAACCAGGGGTGATTTTGTCTGAGATCACTTAATTGGATCAAAAGAAAATGATCCATCAGGGTCCAAACCAACAAAATGATCCATGCAATACATTACATAGCCACAATACATAGCCACACCCGGATCAAAAGCTCACAGTTTTCGGGGTGATTTCAAACCATTAACGGGCTCTCGGTACGTCCCAAATTACGAAATACCGATTACTAAAGTACTCGGAATAACACATCGAAGAATGAGATACATTGTGTTATAGCGTCTGTTTATAAGAGACTAGGTGTAAACAATGAATTTACAATCTCAAGTACATGTAAAGACTAGATTCTACACTGCAATGACAATCCAACAATGTCCCGGTGGAGGTTAGCAACAGCGGAGATGTCCTCATCATTCACGTAGTGACGTAAGCCACTTGGCATCTGTGTGTTTATCAAGTGTTTATGCCGCAGGATTGATGGCGCCGTCGGACGAGTCGCACAACGTTGTTTCGGTGGACCACAGGAATCAGTTATTTAGTATTTTACAATTACATCAATCTACAAGGATTCACACATTTTTTCTGCCTCACGGGTCGAAACGGGTCGCCGGGTTGTGCTGGCACGACCCGTACCCGTACCCGGACAGTAACAGTATGCTTCGACTGTCGTTAAGCTGTAGGATGTTATCATGAACACGAACACTGCGGAAGCAAGAAAACTCGATAAAGAGAACGAACGGAACGGACAGACGTAAGTTAGATAGATAGAGTACGTAGGTAGGTAAATCGTAGATGGGCGCGGTAGTACAGAGACGACGACGATTAGGGTGTATGTAGGTAGGTGGGTGGCGGACGGGGGTGGTATTACAAAGCGTCGACGAAAGAGAGAGCAGAGACGGATCCGGATTGAATGGAAGACCAAAAATACACGGTGGGGGCCGATTCTGCGTGCTGCTATGGACACATGAGGGTGGTGGGTGGTGCGCGCCACCAAAGTCAGGACGGGGTATGAGTTCGTGGTCCGTTTTGTTTTTCGAGGTTCGTTCAGTCTACGCCGGGTGGGCCCGCCCGCCCGCATCCGCATCCGCATGGTGTACACTTCAAACGTGCATGAACCCAGACGCCGTGGGCGACGCGGGCTCGCTCAGCCGCCGCCCGCGGTGCCCGTGCCCGTGCCCGTGCGCCTGCGCAGGCGGGTGCCGCAGCGCGATCATCGGCCGGTCGGGGTACGAATGCACGCTCGGCGGGCGCTCCGCAGGCGCAGGCGCGGCAGGCGCGGGTACGCCCCGACGCCCCGACGCCCCCGCCGAGCTGCATGCCGAGCCCGCCGAGCTCCTGCGGCGGGTCGCGCCGGCGCTTCGGCTGCGCGGGCCCAGCGTCTGGCTCGCGAGGCGTTTGAACGACGGGCGCCCGCCGCCGCTGGCGCGCCCCCGCCGCAGCCGGTGTCCTCGCCGTCCGACGCGGAGGCGGAGGCGGAGGCGCCGCCCGAGGAGGAGGGCGTACCCGGGAAGGGCGAGCGCGGCGAGCCGGCCGACGCGCCGTATGCGCCTGTGGGGCCGAACGCGCCGGCCAGGGAGCTCTGGCTGTCGCGCGCAAAGTCGTATTGCGCTTGTGCTGCTGCTGCTGCTGCTGCGGTGGGTGTTGCAGCTGCGACGACGGCGACGACCCCACTTGTTGTTGTTGTTGCTGCTGCTGCCCGCCCTTCCCCGAACTCGTCGCCGGCCGCCTGACGGGCTTCCGCAGCGTCAGCTCGGGCGCCTTCCGCGCCAACACCGCCGCCTCGTAGCTCCTCAGATCATCCGCATTATGCATCGTCCCCGTCCTCTGCTGATTCCCTCCCCCTCCCCCTCCCCCCTGCCCATAATTCGGCACGAACTCGCTCTCCGGCGTCTTCACGCTCGGCAAGCTCGCCACCCTCACAAGCCGCCGCCCCGGCCCCGGGCTGACGCCAAGCTGCCCGCCCGCGCTCGCAGACGGCGTCTGCAGCCCCAGCTCCGCGGCCCGTAAGCGGCGTGCGCATGTACGCCTTCCAGAACTCGCGCAGCTCGCGCGTCTCCGCCTCGCGCGCCGTCCCCGGCGTGGAGGCCGCAGCCGCGTACGTCGGCGGCTGGTGCGGCTCGTACGCGAGCGCGGGCGGGGCGGGGGGAGTTTCGGGTGGTGCGAGGAGTGCGGGCGCCCGCTGGGTTGGGGCGCTGCTGCTGCTGCTGCGAGAAGAAGGGCACGCCGTCGGTGGCGAGCCCCGCGAGGACGTTCGGGTCGTCGAGCGACATGAGCCCGAAGGCGTTGCTGAACTCGCCTGCGCGCGGCGCGGGGCCGCCGCCACCTGGCATGTCGGGGTGCGGCGGCTGGTTGCTGTGGTGCAGGTCGAGCGAGGCGGAGACGTGGTGTCGTCCGTTAGGGATGTACGGCGCGTAGTCCTATACCTATTCAATACAAGGCGAAAGATGTGAAGAAAAAACTAACCCCGCCCGGCGGACCGGCACTGCTCTGCGGTCTGCTGCCTCCCCCGCTGACGCTGCTCCCCCTCTCGCTCCGCCCGTCAAAGTCTGAATCGAAATGCGACCCGCTCTCGCTGCCCCCGTCAAACGCATCGCGATACCCGCCATGGGCACCGTAGTACGCGCCGCTCCCCGCAGACCCCGGCGGCGGCGGGTAATACGGCGGCTCGGCGTCCCGGCGGCGCTCGTACGTCCGCCGAGTATCGTACTCGGCCGGATACCCGCCCGAGGCGGACGCGTACGGGCCGCCGACGCCGGCGGCCTGCTGGGCGTACAGGAAAGGCGCGGGGTTCTCGTTGACGGGGTGGGTGAGGCGCAGCGGGTGCGGCGAGTTGGCGGTCAGGTGCGGGTGGTGCATGCCCAGGCCGGGGAGAAGCGTGGGCAGGGGGAGGCCGGAGGAGGAGGGGACGACTCGATGACGGAGACGGAGGAGGATGAGGGGTGAGCGACAAGCGAGGCGGGGTGGCCGGGGCCTACGGGGGCGGTCTGGCGGTGGAATTTGACAAACGTGCAGCGCACTTTGCGGGAGACGCATTTTGCTGTGGAGAGAATGAGATGACGAGAAGCACAACGGCACGTGAAGACGCACAACATGGGTTGCTCCCATCGCAAGGCAAGCTGCCTTGCACACACTGGTCGCACGCCTGCTTGCTCGTCGTCGCCCGCGTCGCCGCCGACGAGCCCTTGCGTCTCCCGGGAGCGACCCCGGGCAGCGGCGGGTGGCCTGCGTGCCGCGCGTCAGTTGCATTCTACAAGCAAAATCGCCGGGAACGCACCGAGATCTTTCTCCGCCGAGTGGCACTTGTTGACGTGCCGCGAGAGGAGGTCGGAGCGGGCAAACTGGTCGCCGCAATGCTGGCACTTGTACGGCCTGTCGCCGGTGTCTGCAAATAAATGTTGTTAGGGGAAGCGAGATGGATGGGAGCAGATCAGGGCGCAAGGTATGTGATTTGGAGCGCTCCACTCGCAGAAGAAAAGCACGAACGGGAGCGCATATGTCTTGCGACATGTTGGGGCCGGGTGAATGTTGCCTGGCAGACTGGACATTTGTGGTCCCCGCCCATTCTTTGTATCAAGTGGAGTAGTAGTCTTGGTGGAGTGCTATGTAGTGGTCGGGTCTTCGCTCGTGTGGAGCCACCGTAAGCAACTAGTTGTTAAAAAAAACAGACGTCATAAGTGGTCTCCTATTTGCTCCTTCGTCACCGATCACATCACGCCTATTTTTAATTTAACACTTGTCGCTATATTTTCGTCCGTCGCGCCCCATTTCATTAGTACCTTACCATGCTGTACCCCTGCTCCACTTTGTAGGTCCTCAATCCATCCAAGCTGGAGCGCCACTCGCGGACCGATACTTATCTCACCGGATCACGCACAACTTAATTACCGTTTCAAATTAAAGACGTTCCGCAAAGTCCCCATGTTATTCCCGCGCGAATTTCAGGATTGGTTCTCTTTTGTGTTTCGTCTGCGTTGCCATGACCATGCACATCATTCTCATGTGTCGATCTCGCGAATAACGCCAGAATATGTCCTTCGCACGACTTGCGGATCAGTGCACCGTGTGGAGGATTTGCTTCTACATACTCTCTTCAGGTTCACCTCGACGTGCGCGCAACGCCTTCCTGCAATCCTAGAACATATATCTCCTCAACATGCTCGACAGAAGAAGAATACCCGTCCGACCTGTCAGAACTAGCGTCGAATCACATCCCCGGGATTTACACTGCGAGCACCAGACGTCTTCTCGAATTCGACTTCCACTTCCATACTATCGGCCAATGAACGCCCGCGCGCGCCTGCCACGTAACGGTCAACCCGGTATTCAGCCATCCTCCGTTCTCGCGTCGTCTTCTTTCTTTCTTTCGTTTGTTCTTTCGTGCATTCATACGATGTCAACCTCGGGCCGCCCGTCGCCGGTGGCTTCCTCTGTGAACTCAGAACTGTCGACTATCCGCGCTTTTGAGTTCTGTGCAGCGCGCGCGGAGAGCGCCCATATCCGCTTGACGACGATCGGTGCTTGGCGCTTAGCGCTTATCGATATCCCCCCGACCCCGAGTCAATCATCTTCGAGCTACCCTGGGACGCTGGCCATCTGCCTATGTGAATGTTCAATCATCTATCCGCTTTTCTCGGCTGTACGCACGGAGCCCGAAACCCGACGCCCCGACGCCCCGAGCCCCATTTGCACGGCTGGCCGGCTGGCGCGTCCGTCGCGCTCGGACGCGGGCCAATTGTGTATTAGCAGGATCGAAGCCCGGACCCGCGCTTCCACAAGTCCATGCGTACGTATGTATTTTTTCCGACTACTGGGGCATTAAGTATATTATTCATCCAGCGCACGGCGCACGAGGAACGGCGAAATCATCTGTCGCAAAAATTATCGGTACTTATCTGATCAGTATCTCTATTTCTTATACTTACTGACATCGCTGCCAGTGCTGCATGTCCTTCCCTTCCGAATGTAGGCTGTTCATGGTGTCGTCCAAGCGGAGCAAGGCTCCACTTTAATCACAAAGTTCAAATCTCGTCCTTCGTGCGAGTAAGTAGTACCCATCCTGCTACGCGGATCGCGGCCTGAGTAAGTAGTAACTACAGACCTTCAGCCCGCGGCCTTTCTCCGCTGTGTGCACGAAACCCCGACTCACGTACATACCGCCCCGAGCCCCATTCGCATGGCTGGCGCCTCCGTCGCGGTCGGACGCCGGCCAATTGCGGACTAGCAGGATCGACGCCCGGACCCGGGCTTCCGCAAGCCCATGTATTGATCATGAAGGTCCACACGCAAGTCTACAGTATGGCATATATACTGTGCAAAAATTCGTTACTGATTCCATCTCGTTGAAAACATGGTTTTGGATTACAACTACAACCTGCAATCTGTGGATTGCATCTCATTCATGGAGGATTACATCTCTCCGTGGCAGCGGTGGCATCTGATAGCCACTGCTTACACCTCTGAGGACTCGGGTGTTTCAATCGCAGTCATGCCGTAGTCCATAAAAATGATGGGAACATTAGTATTCAAACGCCGACGAAATCCATATGCGGAAATACAAACATTTTGAACTCTACGACACCAGAAAAAAGTGAGGGGTGTCATTTTGGTGGTTTAAATGTAAAATTTTTAGCTACAGTGTGCCTTAGCCCGTAATTAACCTGAGAGATATTTCACATGAATTTCTTTAGCTGGTCTTTGGCTGTTCTAGTTAAATAGGATCCATTCACTGAGTTATGGGTCTAATTAGGCTTGTATGCGGTCCAGAGAACCATTACTCTACTCCTTGATATTGATCAATCTATCCGAGAGACAATGGTCCGCACCCAAGTGCCGGATAGAAAAAAAAAGAGTTCTCTGACATTAGCCGATGCCGGCCAATCTGATGGGAACCTGGCAATCAGCATCCGTGATGCGATCAATTTCCAGAGATGCAACTAGTTCAAAGGATGTCATCAAATTCAAAGATGTAAATGTGAGAGATGCAACCAAGATGCAGATGTCAGCGAGAACCATGCAATCTTGGATGTAAGTTGCCGTCGAAAACCATGTAATTTCGGGCTAATTTTTGCACAGTATATCGCCCATACTACAGTACGGCCTCAGTCCCCCCGTCGGAGGATTGAGAGATACTACTTAGATGGCCGCGAGGCATCGTCGGCGCCTCCACGACGTACGGGCATTCCCCCGCCTGCCTGTGGATGTTCCTCATGCACGGGAACTGCGCCCTCATATGTCCGGTATATACACTATCGGGCCGCGGGCGTCCACGGGATCAGACTTGCGCGCCCCGTGCGCACGAACGCATCCTGCCCGCTGGGACGTGCACAGTTTGTATACGCGGATCCGTCCGCCTTCGTGTGTGCTCATCACCTGCGCGCGCTCTGTCTCGATTTGAATCCAGCATTGACATCCCCCGCGCTGGCGCCTACCCTCCAAGATACGTACACACGCTCCGCTCCTCTGCCAGTCGCATGCGTCGACGCTCGACCTTGATACGTAGATTCCGGATGAGCGCCTGACGCTCATTGTGACTGAGGCTGGGGGAAAGAAGTGACTGAGTGGAAACAGCCGGATGAGCGCCCAAAGCTGATACTTACTTGCACAGTGGCAAGGTGGTGACACCGCGGCACGGGGATGTCCACCGTCTTCCGTCGCGCTGGGCAAGCTTCTCTCCCCGTTGCTTCCTCGAGAGCGTTCGCATGCAAGAATCTTCGAAAGATCGTGCCAATTACAAAGGGTACCTTGTAAGTGAGAACCTGGGGCCGGTCGTCATGCCGCACGACAATGAGGACATCAAGTGCGTTATCACGCACGCCACCACAACGACAAGCCCATCGCGATTCGCACCGGGGGGCACCAGTACATCGGCGCGTCGTCCACCACCAAAGGCAACATCCGGATCGACCGACCCTGACCTCCTGCCGCTCGCCACTGCTGTCCAGTTCATGCAAGAGCACAAACATGTATCGCCTGCGCAGTTCGCTCTGCGACGTGGCGCGCTACGGCGCTGCATTCCTCCCGCTCACGGCAAATTCTGCAACTCGGCGCCGCAAGCATCTTTCGGATGGCTGCGCGCACCCTCCGTCTCTCCGCGCAACCATAAGAATAGAAGCCGATGTCGGTCCTCCGGCGCGTTTCGACATCGAGGCTGCTGATTGCGGCAGATCGCAACATCGGAGTACTTTCGGCGGACAAATGTGCAAGCAGTCTAAGTTGGGAGGAGACAGGAACTGTGAGCCTGAGAGATCGCCAACGAGGGAAAAACTCGACGATGGTCCTCAGGAGAGACTCAGGAGAGACTCAAAGTCAGATACGATGGCTTTCCGGTCCCCAAGGCGGAACACATCCTGTACCTCGCGTCCAAGTAAAAAGATGGTCGAATGGCAAAGACCCGGAACGCGACAGCCAGATCTTGATTGTGTTAGTGATTTGAAGCACTTTCTCACTATTTTCGTACGGAGTACAGGTAGGGGGATGATGTGGAGAGATACCCAAAGATTGGTCGTCGACAGAGTCTCAGACAGAGCGAAGATGTCTCTAATGCTGGGAGATCTGGCCGAGAAGTAGGGGCGCCTCCGTGCGCCAACTGGTAGCAGCTCGGTCACATGGGACAGACGCCGTGAATATCTTCCGCACAACGTCGTCTGCAGCTGGGATCCGCTGCGCGGTGTCGCGCTGGCTCGCGGATCACACGTCCGATCACTTTGGATGAACCAAACAACGGCCTCCGTTCTTCCCGCTGCCCGACCCCTTCCAGGCACCCGCCGCCGGTCTGCCTCGCTCATACTATCCCTTCTACTACACTGGGCCAGATTCCTCGTTGGATTCTACTTCCCCCCTGCCTCACGCAAAGATACATTGCAGGTTTCATTCAATACAATCGACGCCGCCGGCTTTTCTTCGTGGATCTCCGACGCCTCCGTACCTCGAAATGTGCTGCCTTTGGGGTGAATAGCTGAGCTTTTCCACTCTAGTTCCAAACACTCCCTGTCCTGTATAAAAAACTCGATATTTCCTTGCAATACACCAGCTTTTCACCTCCCCCTCGCGAGCTCGCACTACAAGTTCTCACATTCGTCTTTGCCCACGCCCTCTCCTTCGTCGCTGCTTACGCCTACGCCTTCCCTCTCGTTGTCTTCCCCGTCTGCGTTTCGTTTCGCACCCGTCCAGTCCACGCACACACACTTCTTACTCAGAATCCGCCGCCGGTCACCAGCCTCGGGGCCAGGCCTCATTGAACCACTCGGCCCGTCTACTGCCCTGCGTCCTTATCTTGCTTCTTGACTCCTTTTACGTGTTAGCCCGCGCCCAGACCGACCGTCAGTGCGTCAGAGACACCAGCGCGAGATGCACGTCGATGAGCTTGGTCAATCGGTCGTGTTTAACAGCCAGCTCGCCGCGAAGAGACTGCAGCCAGGCAAATCCCATCGATGATATCTTGAACCTCCTTCTGTGAGCTTGAGAGTGGATCGCAGATTGAAACTGGTCATCGGAGGGATCAGCATGGGTATGGACAATATCTCTGAATGGCACCATTAGAGGTTACGGGCGAAAATGGAGAAATGAATCTCTCCGAGTCCCAGTGGTTCTCCGCGACGGAGAAGGGCATAAACACCGTGGCCGTCGTAGGTTTCAGTGGTTGGTGCGTTTGGTTACGGTCTGATGCAATCCAGGAACATCTCAAATCCAAGCAGGCGTCCGAACGTGGCGGATCGCGAGTCTGCATTGCTGAAGGTCGTCTTGGGACATGCAATAGTACGATATCCGATCTCTACGGGTCGTGTTGCTTTAAATGCATGGTGTCTCCTCGCACTGTATACTTCGAGTCTCGACGCGCGCACGGGAACACGAACGGCAGACAGTTTGGCCGTCACATCTCTGCGGACAGGTCGGAATAGCAAAGGTAGATTGATGAAAACTTGCGATCTTCTTTGAGCGACACCGAGAACAGGCTTTCTTTTCCATAAAATGGGTTCGGAGTAAACGTGGGATCGGACCAACTCAGAGATCATTCACGCAGCGAGTCGTACTAGTAGTCTGAACTCCCACCGTATATTGCTCTCGCACAATTGATTGGCAAGTCGCGACGTATAAAATATGTTACATCTGAAGGGGGAGAGGCAGCTGAACACCCATCGTCTTTGTCGAGCTACCTCATCTTTTGAGATCCATTCGGTGACCGTGTTGAAGAGTTTGTCAAGAAATCAGCCCAACAATGTTTTGCGTCTGTCGCAGATCCCTTCCTCTACGCGCCGCGCTTCAGCTTTCTGAGAAGGCGCTAGTTAAAAATGTAAGCTATCGCAGATATCTGAGGATTGGGCGGCGAAACAATCTTACCACGCCGAGTCCCTTGCAGCGTTCGATCATGTTCGAAACCAAACGACTCTACAAGTCACAACTGTTCAGCCGCCAGTAGATCAAAGGCCATCGGGTATACGTGCCGGAGTACTCAGGCTGACAGGAGTCGACGGCGTTGCTGAAGCAGGAAATTGGAGGCGGGCGCCTGAACCTGATCGGTGATTCAAACATTTATCCACGAGGGGAGTGACGAGTGCGACATACGGGAGCAAGGAGAGGAAGTAAGCCCGGTGAATTGTAAAGGTATCCGTTGTGGTTGAGCGGGTGTTGGTGATATAACCAGCCGGGATTCCATGTCCTTCATTGTCGTGGTAAACGATGGATAACGGTCAGGATGTTCAAGAGCCATTGAAATTGGAGGCCGGATGTGGGTGGATGCTTGAGCAAAGTGAAGACCACGCAAGCGAATCGTCTTTTAACTGTGGGTAAAAACGTGACGAAATTAGCCAGCTGTTCGATACGTTCAAGGATACGTTACAAGCTTTCATGAAGTCATCGTAGACTTCAAGACACACCGGCC
>QVIE01000869.1:0-30886 GCA_013387415.1 Panellus pusillus | reverse complement strand
ATTCCTCCCGCTCACGGCAAATTCTGCAGCTCGGCGCCGCAAGCATCTTTCGGATGGCTGCGCGCACCCTCCGTCTCTCCGCGCAACCATAAGAATAGAAGCCGATGTCGGTCCTCCGGCGCGTTTCGACATCGAGGCTGCTGATTGCGGCAGATCGCAACATCGGAGTACTTTCGGCGGACAAATGTGCAAGCGGCAGGAGACAGGAACTGTGAGCCTGAGAGATCGCCAACGAGGGAAAAACTCGACGATGGTCCTCAGGAGAGACTCAGGAGAGACTCAAAGTCAGATACGATGGCTTTCCGGTCCCCAAGGCGGAACACATCCTGTACCTCGCGTCCAAGTAAAAAGATGGTCGAATGGCAAAGACCCGGAACGCGACAGCCAGATCTTGATTGTGTTAGTGATTTGAAGCACTTTCTCACTATTTTCGTACGGAGTACAGGTAGGGGGATGATGTGGAGAGATACCCAAAGATTGGTCGTCGACAGAGCGAAGATGTCTCTAATGCTGGGAGATCTGGCCGAGAAGTAGGGGCGCCTCCGTGCGCCAACTGGTAGCAGCTCGGTCACATGGGACAGACGCCGTGAATATCTTCCGCACAACGTCGTCTGCAGCTGGGATCCGCTGCGCGGTGTCGCGCTGGCTCGCGGATCACACGTCCGATCACTTTGGATGAACCAAACAACGGCCTCCGTTCTTCCCGCTGCCCGACCCCTTCCAGGCACCCGCCGCCGGTCTGCCTCGCTCATACTATCCCTTCTACTGCACTGGGCCAGATTCCTCGTTGGATTCTACTTCCCCCCTGCCTCACGCAAAGATACATTGCAGGTTTCATTCAATACAATCGACGCCGCCGGCTTTTCTTCGTGGATCTCCGACGCCTCTGTACCTCGAAATGTGCTGCCTTTGGGGTGAATAGCTGAGCTTTTCCACTCTAGTTCCAAACACTCCCTGTCCTGTATAAAAACTCGATATTTCCTTGCAATACACCAGCTTTTCACCTCCCCCTCGCGAGCTCGCACTACAAGTTCTCACATCCGTCTTTGCCCACGCCCTCTCCTTCGTCGCTGCTTACGCCTACGCCTTCCCTCTCGTTGTCTTCCCCGTCTGCGCTTCGTTTCGCACCCGTCCAGTCCACGCACACACACTTACTCAGAATCCGCCGCCGGTCACCAGCCTCGGGGCCAGGCCTCATTGAACCACTCGGCCCGTCTACTGCCCTGCGTCCTTATCTTGCTTCTTGACTTCTTTTACGTGTTAGGTCGCGCCCAGACCGACCGTCAGTGCGTCAGAGACACCAGCGCGAGATGCACGTCGATGAGCTTGGTCAATCGGTCGTGTTTAACAGCCAGCTCGCCGCGAAGAGACTGCAGCCAGGCAAATCCCATCGATGATATCTTGAACCTCCTTCTGTGAGCTTGAGAGTGGATCGCAGATTGAAACTGGTCATCGGAGGGATCAGCATGGACAATATCTCTGAATGGCACCATTAGAGGTTACGGGCGAAAATGGAGAAATGAATCTCTCCGAGTCCCAGTGGTTCTCCGCGACGGAGAAGGGCATAAACACCGTGGCCGTCGTAGGTTTCAGTGGTTGGTGCGTTTGGTTACGGTCTGACGCAATCCAGGAACATCTCAAATCCAAGCAGGCGTCCGAACGTGGCGGATCGCGAGTCTGCATTGCTGAAGGTCGTCTTGGGACATGCAATAGTACGATATCCGGTCTCTACGGGTCGTGTTGCGCCAAATGCATGGTGTCTCCTCGCACTGTATACTTCGAGTCTCAACGCGCGCACGGGAACACGAACGGCAGACAGTTTGGCCGTCACATCTCTGCGGACAGGTCGGAATAGCAAAGGTAGATTGATGAAAACTTGCGATCTTCTCTGAGCGACACCGAGAACAGGCTTTCTTTTCCATAAAATGGGTTCGGAGTAAACGTGGGATCGGACCAACTCAGAGATCATTCACGCAGCGAGTCGTACTAGTAGTCTGAACTCCCACCGTATATTGCTCTCGCACAATTGATTGGCAAGTCGCGACGTATAAAATATGTTACATCTGAAGGGGGAGAGGCAGCTGAACACCCATCGTCTTTGTCGAGCTACCTCATCTTTGAGATCCATTCGGTGACCGTGTTGAAGAGTTTGTCAAGAAATCAGCCCAACAATGTTTTGCGTCTGTCGCAGATCCCTTCCTCTACGCGCCGCGCTTCAGCTTTCTGAGAAGGCGCTAGTTAAAAATGTAAGCTATCGCAGATATCTGAGGATTGGGCGGCGAAACAATCTTACCACGCCGAGTCCCTTGCAGCGTTCGATCATGTTCGAAACCAAACGACTCTACAAGTCACAACTGTTCAGCCGCCAGTAGATCAAAGGCCATCGGGGTATACGTGCCGGAGTACTCAGGCTGACAGGAGTCGACGGCGTCGCTGAAGCAGGAAAATTGGAGGCGGGCGCCTGAACCTGATCGGTGATTCAAACATTTATCCACGAGGGGAGTGACGAGTGCGACATACGGGAGCAAGGAGAGGAAGTAAGCCCGGGTGAATTGTAAAGGTATCCGTTGTGGTTGAGCGGGGTGTTGGTGATATAACCAGCCGGGATTCCATGTCCTTCATTGTCGTGGTAAACGATGGATAACGGTCAGGATGTTCAAGAGCCATTGAAATTGGAGGCCGGATGTGGGTGGATGCTTGAGCAAAGTGAAGACCACGCAAGCGAATCGTCTTTTAACTGTGGGTAAAAACGTGACGAAATTAGCCAGCTGTTCGATACGTTCAAGGATCCGTTACAAGCTTTCATGAAGGTCATCGTAGACTTCAAGACACACCGGCGCCGCACGGCTCGCATGAGATGTGTGTCTGCAGTTTTTCTTGCCTAGCTTGATCTCGAAGTTGAACGAACGTTCAGTCGCCGTACTAATGGCATAGTACCATACAGTGCATCTTTCCAACTCATTGCCATTTGGCCTGCGGACATCTACCGTTCGCCTCTTTCCACCGGCCGATTCGACGCGTCAATATGATACTGCTCGGCTACTGCGCTGTGTCCGCTATTTCCTTCCCCCCTGCTGGGCCCTCCCGAAGACGATCATAGTTATCTGTGTCACGGAGCTCCTGCGGCACGAGCTTCCGGCGCTCCTCCCGCCGACGGACGTGTCCCTTGTCGCGCTGGGAGTCGCTGCCCGGCCCATTTACGCTGGCGGTGCAGCCGATGGAGGTCTCGTGCCTTAGGCTAGCCCTCTCCCAGAGCCACCGCCGCTCGTCACCTAGCGGCCCAAGAACGTGCTCCCGAAGCCCTTAGCTTCGGATCCTACTTCCCCCGCGATTGCGCGCGCGGTGTGCATGGGCGCCGTCCTGAGTGCGCTCGCTGCGCCGCAATCGTGTCGCGAGGTTGGCAGGCGATGCTGGACGTTGCGCCCTACGGTCTTGTGGCAGTGCCGTACGAGTGTTGTTCCAGCTGGCTGTGGTTAGCCTAGACGGGGAAGCTGCTCGGGGCGTGGGCGACCGAGCTGCTTGTTCTCTCCCTCCGCGACAGGCGCCGGAGCCTTGCGCTCAGGCTTCGGCTTAGCCTCAGTCTTGGGCTTCTTGCCCTTACGACCACTGCAGTCGTCCAGGGGAGAAGGGGAACTGAAGCCATGCCCATGAATACTTTGAGGTCCAAGGCAAGTCCAAGGTCCGGGACGCGGTTGGCGGCGGCACGGGCCCATCCGTCCGTCCACAAGATCCATTGCTCCGCAGGGTGTTCGTTTTCATTGATTGCCAATTGGTGCGACGAAACGATTGAGATGGGGAGGGGGCATGAGACGAGTTGGGGTTACGAGGCTTGAGAACAGATAGCGGCAGGTAATAAGTAGAAGAGCGACGATACAATTCTTCTACGCGTGTATAAGAATAATGAGGAGGAGGGAGTCGGGGTGCGTATAACAGCGTCTAACACGTTACACGGTTCCTAGATGGCTTTGTTTTGCCGGACTCCTTCCTAAATTGGCAACAGCGTCAACGTCCTTGCACGATGGGTGAGTCTCAGCTATTTCAACTCCTCTTCTCAGTGGCTAACTTCCTTACGTTCCAGGTATCCCCAAGGTTCGGAATCTTGTTCTCGGCTTTGAGCTTGAATAACGCGTCTTTTTGGCGCAGTTCTTTCGTTATATTTCGTGCGTCGCCTCGAGATGCAAAGCAATAAGCTGACTCTGAGCAGTGAGCGGTACCCGTTGACCTCCCAACTCATCCAAGAGAACGATATTCCGGAGTTCGGTAGGTACGCTCCCTCACCGTCCTAGACTCCTAGTCTGAATCCCCAATCTCACTTTCTGGCAGACAACTTGTACCTCGACTTCAGTGGGATCATCCACAACTGTACACCATCCCCCTGCCCGCTTGTCTCAACCTTATTCCCTTAGGCTCCCACCCAAACTACCACGACGCACACTTCCGCCTCTCCGAAGAACAAATCTCCACCTCCATCTTCGCCTACGTCGACCACCTCTTCGGCAAGATAAAACCAAGAAGCTCTTCTTCATGGCCGTCGACGGCGTCGCCCCGCGCGCCAAGATGAACCAGCAGCGCTCCCGCCGCTTCCGCTCTGCCAAGGAAGCCAGAGAAACCCGCGACAAGGCCCTCGCCAAGGGCGAGGTCCTCCCCGAGGCGCAGGCGTTCGACAGCAACTGCATCACCCCGGGCACGCCCTTCATGACCGGCCAAGCGCCCAACTAAAGTACTTCATCAACAAGAAGATCACCGAGGACTCGCACTGGCGCGGCGTGGAAGTCGTGCTCTCGGGGCACGAGGTGCCGGGGGAGGGCGAGCATAAGATTATGGAATACATCCGCCGCGCGCGCGCGCAGCCGGGTACAACCCAACGTGCGGCACTGCCTGTACGGCCTCGACGCCGACCTCATCATGCTCGGCTTGCTCAGCCACGACCCGCACTTCTGCCTGCTCCGCGAGGAGGTCAAATTCGGCCCGCGCGCAAGGCGGGCGCGAACCACAACAACAGCCTCGAGTCCGCCAACTTCTACCTCCTGCACCTCTCCCTTTTGCGCGAATACCTCGACCGCGAATCAGCGCCATCGTTCCCCTCCTCCCCTTCCCGTACTCCCTCGAGCGCATCATCGACGACTTCGTCCTCCTCGCCGTCTTCGTCGGCAACCACTTCCTCCCCACCTCCCCGACCTGCACATCCACGAGAAGGGCCTGGAGAGGCTCTTCGAGGTATACAAGACGGTGCTGCCCGCGCTCGGCGGGTGGGTCAACGAGGGCGGCGGATCGATCTGGGCAGGCTGGCCATCGTGCTCCGCGAGATGAGCGCGTGGGAGGAGGAAAATTTGGAGCGGGAGTACGCGGATCTGAACTGGTACAAGGGAAAGCAGCGGGCGCACGTGCAGGAGATGGAGAACGCGCGAAAGCGGTTCAGACTCGGTGCCTCTTTCGTTTCCTCCTTTTCTTTCTACTTGCACTACGCTAACCAACTACAGTCCTCACCCGCCCGCAGCGGGACACACTCGACAAAATCAAAGCCTTCCTCTCCCAAACCACGCGAGCGAAAACGAAAAAGAGCAATACAGCGAAGCTCAGGCTGGCGCTGCACAACGACGTGCTCTCCGCGCGCGAGCGTGCATTCATCACCACCCTCGCCGCGGAGCTCCATCTGCTGATCCGGTGGGACGAGTTCGACGAGGATGGGCGGAGCTTGGTGACGTTGCGGGTTCCGGGGAGGGATGGGGATTGTGAGGAGGACGATGCAGAAGCAGAGGAGAAGGAAAAGAAGGAGGAAGGGAGAAAACAGGGTGAGGGCAAAACAGACAGTGTGCGTGAGCATGAAGAGCAGCGAGAGCAGGAGCAGGAAGGAGGAGACGAAGGGGAGGAGGCGGATTGGGAGGACGTTGATTTCGACGAAGAGGAACAGAATGCGGGCGCCGCCGACGCGGAGGAGGATAAAGCAGAAGACGAAGAAGGGCGCGCAGCGGTCGAGCGCATCTTGGCCACGTACGAGAAGGCGCCTGTCGTGGACGACGACGCGGACGAGATTCGATGCGAGACATGAGAGGAGCGTAAACCAGAAGATGGACGAGCGGAAGAGGGGGTACTTTAGGGTGCGTCTTTCTCTTTTCCCCTCCTTTTTGCCTCCCCTTTTCTCGACTTTCCCGAGCTGACTGAGCGCAGAGCAAATTCGAGATATCGTATGACGACCCCGAGGCGATGTGCGCGCCGACGAACCACTATGTACCTTGCCTGAATCTAGAGCTGGCGAGCTCGTCAGCCAACTCGCAGAAACGATAGGGTTTTCAACGTCTGGTTCATTCCGGTGCGTTCCTTCTGAGCAGCACCCGGCGCTGATCGAGCAGGTGAGTGCATCCCTACAAGTCTTAAATTTCCTGATTTTCCCCCAGTGCTCGTTAGCGAACGATAACAGAGATGTTTGGCGCGATGTTCTCGTCAGTCCTCAACCATTCTTGACCGTCCGGCTGCTGACTTCTGGACACAGAATAATCTCTGCCAGCGCTTCCTCCCTTCGTTGGTAGAAGCCTACATGGCTTTCCCTAGCGCACACGGCATCTACTCGATATTGCTCACAGCCGTCGTTTCGAATACCTATTTTCAAGACTTCATGCGCCTTGGATTAGCGCCGGATTTGCCAAACTTCTACGTCTTCCATTTGGGCAGCAACAACACTTGGTCCCGCCATGTGAGTACTACACCTGCTTAATTATCAAGATCGCCCGTCCTCACAAGTTGTCAGGACCCCGACAAATTTCGTGCGTCACTCGAAACATTGAAGCAGCTCCTGTACTGTACGCCCATTTGCACCTCCGCTCTCCTATCCTCTCCTCATTCTTCGCAGATGCGCACGTATATGAACAGGTCTACACGCTTCGCCCGTGGCCCGAGTACTCCGTGGCATGCTGACTCGGCTACCAAGGAGCGCGCTCGATGGAGGCATGCAAAATCAGAGTCCTCCGCGCATGGTGGCACACGTGCAGCCCGCGGAAATGGCACGCCACTCTCTGCCACCGCGACAACGCCCGATTGTGCTTTGCGTGCGTCTGAACGTGTTTTCGCAGTGGGTTGTGAGCTGATGAATCGTGCTATCGTGCTGCAGGTTGAAGAAGTTCGTCCTCTGGGAGACGACTCCGTCCCAATTTGTTATAGACACGGAATCTCTGAGGCAAAGATACGTCGAGTCTGAGTTGTCGGAGGGAGGGATTGCCAGTGGTGGGCAAACGGCTTCAATCCCCGTCAGTCGTAAGGAACTTGATTATTTCTGCCCATGAATCTGACTTTTGTAATACAGTCGTCGTCGTAAAGCATATCCGTGACAGCATCCGAAGCAGGAGGGAAATATGGTCCATGGTGATTACTCGGTATGAACAACCTGGCTTCTGTACGGTATCGACATCAGAGAAACATACTGAGACCTATCTATACTTCTGTGAGGATGTTCAAGCCTACCGACGACCGTGAAATGCCCGAAGCAAGAGATAGAATCGACGGATGACCAAGTGGGGAGCCGCGCGCGGAAAGGATTGATATGTTCTAGGAAGCGGACCATCGAGTTTGATTAGGTGCAAGATGAGAGCTGAGCGCTGAATCGTGAAACCCTAGAGAATTACGAAAAACCCGGGCCAGACAGGCGCTGACTATAATCACACCGAAAAGCAGTGGTCAGTATGTGGTGTTCAGTAGATACAAATATGAATTAGATATAATATGGAAGGAGAATACCGTTCCCGTCAAGTGGGCGGGTACGCGGGACACTGCGATGGGTCGATCCGTCGAGGGGAGGGGTCGTCACTCGTGGTGCATGGCTGAGATGATGAGCAAATCCCTGGGCGATGATGCATGGGTACGGCGCGGAGATAACGAAAGACGTCGAGGGCTGTACGCACCGTTAAAGATCGAGGATGGGGCCGCCTGAAAACGCGGCGGTAGCGGATCGGAGGCACGTAATATAACTATTGCGGGTGGTGGGGTGATACACGACGTTTCTAGGTAAATGCGTAGTGGATTCGGATGTCAGACGAAAAGAGAAAGGAAATCAAAGCTCACCTGAGTCGTTTTCGCTCGGAACCGCGGCGCATCGAGCGCGCGCACCTTATCCAACAGCGCCGCGCTCGGCCAACCTCTCCCTCTCCCGCTCCTTATCCACTACAGGCACATGCCTCGCCGTAACGGCCCCCTGCACGCTGCTCGCCACCACCGGCTGCCCCGGCCTGAATCACCGATAAACACCCAAGTAGCTAAGCAGGTGCCGTCTCTTCACCTCGGCAGCGGCATTCTGGGGACCGGGAAAGGCAACTAGACCGGGGGCGTTGTTAGCGATTAGATGATTGATGGCCGCGATGCACCGAGGAGCTGCAGTGAGGAAAAAAATTGAGGATATTGTGGACAAGGATGCATCAGTGCACACACCGCTCAACTCATAAGCATCATGTAAGTACAGTAACCGGAAGCGACGGATGAGCGACGATGCACGGAGGATATTCGAGGTGCGCTTCTGCCGCCGCACCCCCGTTGCGCATTCGCATAGGGAGAAGGTCGAGCCTGGATATAATGATAAGTCAGGAAAGCTTTGCACGGTTGGCAGGAAGCGGTCTCACCTGGCAATGACTGCATTTCGACTCTGAATGGACTGAGTCTGGAGGGTTGAAGTGCTGTACAAGTAGGGCCATATTTTGATTCATCGCGATGATTTCTGGGAACCGCCGTTATCGAGAGCCACAAGCACGTATAGCAACGACGCACGGAATTCGGGATGTTGGTAGCTTCGGTGGCTAGGGGCTGGGCTGGGGGGAGTGGGTTCATGACGGGAGATAACAAGTCAGTTGATTTGTTACGACGTGTTTCTTTTTTTTCGTTTTCCGCGGATCCTTAGCGCCGCTTTAGCGCCTTGGCTCAGTATGAGATGGATGGATGTGTCCCAGATTTCCAAGAAATCCGAGAAGATTCGCAGCCAGTCTATGGAGGGGTCCGAACCTCAGAGGTTCATAGTGAATAAATCAGGTAGTCGGCTACTTTTCCAAGTTTCAATTCAAGCAATTTCTTCTTCCCTCGCCATGTCGCGTTCCACGATTCTTAGCGCCGCGTTGTTTAGACTTGTTCTAACCTCGGCTTTGCCTAGCGTTTACCCTGAGTCGCTTGCGACGAACACGTATTATCGAACGAGTTCTGAAGACCCTTGTGGAATTGAAAAGCAGGCGAAAACGGAGCTCGAGTGGATCCAGGATACCCCAGTAATGTCGATACACATGCACCGATGCGCCGGCTATCGTTATCGCTTTGATTTACAATCTGGCGGAGATGAAGTCATTGGAGCTCATACGCACGCGCTTCGCGGATTTTCCGCAGCATTCTTGTCCCTGTACAACCTTTTGCCAGCGATCACACTCCTGTACGCCCGTTTTTTTGTTTCCTTTCTTGCCGACTAACACCATGTCTGGTCCCAAAGGTTCGACCAGAAATGTCCGACCCTTCCAGTTCTCAATCTCAGGATCCAGGAATCATGAGCGGGCGGGACTCGCCTCGCGGGGGCCTTCGGGTATCAAGACACCGCGCAAAGTCCAGTGGCTCGACACGCATGCCGAGGCGACGGAACCCGAGGACTCGTCGATTCATGCACTCGACGAGCACGGTAACGACGTACGCGCGGCCTCTTTTCTTTTCAAATATCTTTTTCATTGTATATAGCCCGACGCCTTTGAGACGCTCAAATCAGCCCTGGAGCGCCACCAAGCCATTGCCCCCGTGGCGCGCGTCCATTACTTTCCGCCTCGTCCCGCGCCCATCGACACCACAGATCTCCCTCTTGAATCGGCACCCACCACCTTCTCCTCTGACGCCGAGGACTCACGACCACCGACTCCCCCGCCGGTGATCGTACCAGGAAACTACATCGAACCCGGCGAGAACGCGGGGCTTCCCGCTCCCTTATCTGACGACGTCGACACGTCTGCCCACCGTGCCGCAAGCAAGGTCGTTCGCGCTCACACCCGCAAAGGCTTTTCGGCGGTCGCTTTGGCCGCCGTGCACGCAGCAAGAAGCGTGAACCCGAGAAGGCCGACTCCGATGCTCGCGCGCAGCACAGTCGCTCGAGCAGCACCGACGTCGAGCAAGACCGGGATGGTGCTTCGCCGCTCAATCCCGCGCTCGGTGGGGGCGTGCTCTCCGCGCTGCTGACCCTCTACAACGAGCAAGGAGGCCAGGGCACGCAGTCCGGCGCATCGACCCCCGCGCTCGAGGAGCCACCGGAGCTGCCCTGGATTACACCGCCGCCGTCAGCCCGCAGACCGTCGCACCCCGCCCCGCGTACGCCCGCGCCTCTGGAATATACCCCGCCGTCTCCGCCGTCCCCCTCCCCCGCCTCTACAACGACCCCCCGCGACTCGAAATCTAGCAGCCCATCCGACATCAGCCCCCGAAGCCCGCCAGTACAACAAGCAAAGCTAAGGCGCGCCTGAGCCTCGCCCTGCCCCTACCCAAGGCGCGGGGCCCGACCGGCGGCGGCTCGCTCGGCGCGCTCATCGCGAGCACGGGCAACATCACAGGCGCCGCTGCACCCGTGAATAGCACGCTCGCGCCGAATATCAAGCGGCCGGGGTACCATCTTTCGCGGTACTCTGTTGAGGAACTTCCGGAGGGCTATGGGGCGAGAACGCGCGAGCACGAGCGGCCGCGCAGCATCTCTGCGTTGCCGCCGACGGGGACGGGGAGCGTGGCCGAGTCGCTCGGGAACAAGCGTGGGTGGACTGAGAAGCTGAAGGATCTCGAGCAGTTTGCGTTTTCGGCGACGCGGAGCGGGCGCAGCACGCCGGCCTCGTCGACAACGGATCGGGAAGAGTGGCTTGACAACAAATGGGCGCAGCAGCATGTGCAGCAGGGGGAGAAGCGGGAGAAGAAGCGGAAGCGGAAGAAGGCGGAGGTCTATGTGCATATATTTATCTCAAATCCGAGACCGGTACTGAGCATATACATCTTACAGATTACCCGCCACGTCGCGCAGATCATCCAGCGACAGGAATTCATCCTCAAGCTCGCCCGCGCGCTCATGATGTTCGGCGGGCCCTCGCACCGGCTGCAGGCTCAGATCCAGGCGACGGGCCGCGTTCTCGACATCCAGACCAACTGCATGTACCTCCCCGACGTCGTCCTCATCTCCTTCGACGACGGCGCGACGGGGACAAGCAACCTCAAGTTCATCCGCCAGGGCTCCGCCCTCAATCTGGGCAAGCTCGACGAGACGTACGCACTCTACTGGAGTGTCATTCACGACGAGCAGAGTGTTTCGGAGGCGTCGGCAACCCTCGACGAGCTCATGCGGCGGAAGCAGGAGTACACGTGGTGGCAGCTCGTGCTCATCGGCGGGATGTGCTCCGCGGCGATCTGCACCGTGTCTTTCGCGGGTAGTTTCATCGACGCTCTCGCCTCCTTCCCCCTCGGCGCGCTCCTCGTCGCGATCCAGCTGCTCAGCGTGCGCAACGAGCTGTACTCAAACGTCTTTGAGATCACCGTCGCGACACTGTTCAGCTTCATTTCCGCCGCCCTCGCTTCGACGGGCAAGTTTTGCTATTCGGCCGTCGCGTCCTCAGCTGTAGTGCTTATCCTGCCCGGGTTCATCGTCCTCTGCGGTGCGCTCGAGATCATGTCGCGCAATATCGTCGCGGGGTCCGTGCGCATGTGCTACGCGGTCGTATACTCGCTATTCCTCGGATTCGGGCTCGCCATTGGCGCCGAGGCCTACCAGCGCATCACGTCGAAGGACATCCAGGGCTCGACGGACTACACCTGCAGCATGAGCCACGACGCCGCGGGCGGGTGGTGGCAGCGCACGCCGAGCGAATACTGGGCATTCCTCACCGTGCCCATGTACTCCCTCTTCCTCAGCATGCGGAACTTCGCGCCGTGGCGGAGCAAGGAGATGCTCCTCCTCATCGTCTTTGCGTGCATCGGCTGGGTGACGAACCACTTCACGGCGACCAAGTTCGTCAACCAGAGCGACATCAGCGCGGCCGTCGGCGCGTTCGCCGTGAGCTTCCTCGCCAACCTCTATTCGCGCTTCTTCTCGGGGAACGCGTTCGTCGTTATGATTACGGGAATTCTCTTCCAACTCCCGTCGGGTCTGGGCAACGGCGGGCTGCTGACGTATGCGTCTGAGACGACGGCAGGCGAGTCCACGTCGTATCTTTCGGGCTTCCAGACGGCGCTGCAGCTGGTTAGTGTTGCGATTGGCATGAGTATCGGGCTGGGTGTCGCGCTGGCGGTCGTGCACCCGATACAGAGTCGGAGGAGGGCGGGTGGAGTGTTTAGTTTGTAGAGTTGAGTATAGATGAGAAAGTAGACCAGAATAGATAGATGTAGAGCAGGGCCGCATTGACACGGACTGGTAGCATTAACGCACTGATTGTATCTTTTGACGTAGACACTTCTTGTAGCATCTTGATTTTCCTGCAAACGAAAACCTTTATTGTGTGCCTGCATGTATGTACGTCGATGGAGGTGACAATCCATGCAGAATATTAATCAACTTCGCCAGGATTGATGAAATTGAGGGAGAGCCGATGTTTCGCGTTGTTCGAAGGGGAACAACCACAGAATCCGCAAAGAATCGACTCAAGAATCGATCAAAACTCGAATCTGAAGCGAGAATCACTCCCAGAATCGATGCCGGATCGAATTCCGAATCCAGTCGGTCGAAGTCCGGTGCACTGCTGGCTCGATTTTGCCTCAGAATCGAATCAAATCGAGAATCGAGTAAAAATCGAGGCAGTATGCCTTCCCCTAATAATTCCAGCCTTGCATGATTCATGTGTCGCAGGATGCGTTACCGTTGTGGGGAAATATCTTTCCGCCATGGGCTATGGCAGGCGCGGTAGAGAGGAGAGGCGGCGGCGGGGCAATGCCGCAATGCCGGCCGTGGTGAACACTTTATAAAGAAGATATTTATCCTAGGACTGTCTTTGTAGGCGAACAACAAATGCGAGTACGAAACCTGTAAAGTTGTGTAAACGTGAAGTTGGGAGCAGCAACAGCCGGATGGTTGGTAAGATTTTGGCATGATTCTGTGCTTGCTGGCATTTTGGGAGTGAGCCAATCGAACGAGAAGAATTCAGACTATCATACCAGCGGTCGCTCAACGCAACACCGAATCCGAGCGCTCGCAAGTTATCACAGCCAATCAGCCGGCTTGGTAGAATCAGCCCCGAGCCCCACGTTGATAGCGTTCGTCGTCCAAGCCACGGCGATCTGCTCACATAGTTCGGGTCCTAGAAGTAGTCCAATGAGCCAGTCAGACCTTATGATCATGTCGGTAACAATGTACTCTCCAACGGTGTTTCTGTAGCGCTGCAAGACTTATTCGTGGCAGTCGAAATGCTAACAACGATGGACCGAGCTTGGACAAAGCTTCGGGTTCAAAGAAATGGATTGACCAGCCTTTAAAGCAACTTACCGGACGCAAAGACATCTCTAGATTTCAAACTGAGCTTGACGACCAAGGCGCGGTCACTATCATCCTCCGTGATAAGTAAGTATTGGCAACCCCTAAGAACGCAGAGACTGCCATCGGGATCCGGTCTTAACCCACAAGCCAAATCGATTCGGTTCGATCTGGTATCGTAGTCGAGCCACAGCCAGAACGCGAAGTGCTGTTAGAGGCGTTCGCAAACGAGGGTGCTGGCAGGAAAGCAGCATTCACGTGATCGTGATATCTGCCCTTGCTTGGCAGTGCTTTGATCCATCACTATGTCCATCGCTGGCGAGGAATCCGAGGTCGAGATCGAAGTGGAAGACATTCGAGAGAGCAGCGAGCCGGACGAAGGGGACGGGGACGAAGACATGGACGCCAACGGCGAGGAGGACCCCGGGGAAGACGAGCTCGAATCGGAGTACGACGAGGAGTCTCATTCGGTGCGGAGTCGTGTACCCCCTACCGTGAAAAGCTTACGCGAACGTGGATTTCAGATCTCCGCGCCGCTCAAGATAACCTTGAAGCTCGGTGCACAGCCCGAAGGTAGTGGGAGCAGGCCCTCTGCGCGGCGGTACGCGCCCACGAAAAGTGTGCCGCTTTGGAACGAATTTTTCGCGCAAAGAACTGATTTTCGGCGTAGACGAAGATGTCGAGTCGGAAGATTCAGACTCGGCCCGCTCTTCGGATGTTGCTGGTTCGCGAGACGAGGGCTACGGCTTCTCAAAGAATCGACAGCTCACCGCGCGCCAGGCCGCGCTTGCCAGCGTCGGAGGTTCTCCCGCGCATGTGGCACTCGGTGCGTAGGGTGTCACTCTCTTGTCCGCTATCCTGAAGCTTTACTGCATTGCGTTGTAGAGACGGAAAGGGGCTCTAAGAAACGGCATCTCCCGCCCTCTGAGGTCGCGCTCCGCAAAGAGGAGAACGCCCGCAAGCGAAAGAACATGATCGAGAAAAAGTTAGAAGATGAGAAGGTGTGTCACCTTCTTCCCTTCCTCGATTTCTCATCCTCCCCGACGAACCGCAGGCCGAAACCATCAACCGTCTCCTCAAGAAACAATCTCGCCCAAAGAACAAACGCACCACGGCACTTAACAACCCTCGACGTGGAGGACGCGACAGTGGAGATGGACATCGACGCCACCGCGCCGGAGAGCTCAACGGTGCGGAGGCGGAGGCGCCTCTGCCGACCATGTACCGCTGGGTCTCGACGTCGCGCGCGTCGCCTGCGGACGGCAGCGAGTCGGCGATGTCGTCACATAAGGCGGAGGTCACATTCTTCTGCGTCCCCGAGTCGTTTTTGCCTTCCATCACGGAGCCCCCAGAATTAGACCAGCCGCCGCCGTCGATGGGTCCTGTTGTGGCGCGGTGCGCGGTGCCTGGCTGCGATCTCGCGCGTAAATACCGCGCGGTCGGCAAGGAGTGGGGCGTCGGCGCGTGTGGGATGCCGCATTTGCGGGTTTTGGATATGAGTAAGGGTGTGATGTAGGGCGGGGGGCGTCAGTACGTGCGTGCGTCAGTGTGTAATTCGGAACGAGGGTGTCCCGGCGGTATTGTACGAGCGCTTATCATAATTGTAGGACGAGAATCTTCTGAAGGGTCTCAACTGCCACTGTGCCACCAGTCTGCAGCCTTAATTAACACGTCTACGTGTCTATCGCTCAAACCCCTCTGATACGAAGTATGGTATGCTCACTGGACAGCCAGCCTCATCATGACACCGTCGTACCTCCCCAACACCGCGCCTCGGTCTCGCATCAACCCTTCCTTCCACTCGGGTTACCGTGCTTGTTTGAGCAATTGAGACATCTCACTTTGTCTAGCGATGTGCGGGATCGTTTTGAAGATAGTCATCCGTGTTATACGGGTTTACATGACAATACAGGACCGGGTGCGTGTCTAGGTGAGCCAGGGATGTAACTAAGCGATGTTCTATATGAGTGCTCAGTATAATCGTAGAGCTGGACGACAGAGGGGTTTACATCTCAATGATGCACATGCGTGCAAGCGGAACCAGACAACAGGACTCCGCTCGTTTTACCACCCTTATGGCGCTTTTTCCCTTCTTGGACAACACAGTTAATCCGCCTGCCCCGGTCCTCATGCCAACAACCCGTGCTCAAGCTATCATTTGACTCGGAGCGTTCTTTGGGTTTCTCCCATGACGTGGTGTTGGTATCGTCTTGAATGTGATCGTCGGTATTGACTCGAGTCGTTCCTCAGGCGTTGTGTAGCACGGTTGCTCCGGGCAAACAACGCGTTGAGTAAACCCGGATTTCGCGATATATCAAGTATTGTGTGGATGAAGGCAGTGGGTGCTACTATGCCTCTTCACCTTGAGCGTGCGTAACGTGCCAGTGGCACCAGACCGTAACAGCCTCTATTCTGAACTCTCCGGCCTTGGAGCTCAAATCCCCTTCTTCGTCTCTCGTGATGGTCTTTATCATGAGTCTTGCCAGCTTCTGGCTCTCTGAGAAGCCCCCAGCCGCAACGCCGGCAGGTACGACCGGTTGTACATACCACGGGCGGGTGGAAGAAGCGACTAGTCGACGTTGAACCTAGGTCACTGCATCACGATTCACGTCAATACCAAGTTGAAGCTGCGCGGAACATTTGAGACGCGATAATCATGGATTATCACAACCTACGACTGTTTCTCAAGCAGCCATAGGTTCCAAATGGTCTGCGTTCCTCAAGACATTGAAATGTGAACTCGAAAGCCATTGAATATACTGATATTTTCGAGTGGCTAAGTGGCACGAAACAAACAGCCGTAGGGAAAGACACGTTACGGCTCATGCGGATGTTGCACAAGCCAGTGGGATAGTCAGGTGCCGACCGCGAGGATGGAGTATAAAATGCCTTTCCTTGTTGCATATTGAGCCGGCCACCCAGCCAGTTACATCGCTTTCGTTCGAGCAATCTCTACATGCAAGAGAACCGGCCTAAGGCTTATTTCCCCCTTTGAACCACAATGGTCTTCCGGTTCAACGCTGCCCTTATTTTCACAGCCCTCGTCTTGTTCGGTGGCTGCTTCTCTCACCTCATTCAGCGACGGGGCCTCGCTGCTCGGCACGCAGGAGACCCGCACCGGAACCATCACTATCTGGTGCATCTTGGATGAGCCTTCCGAGCGCGAAGCCGCTTGCTTGAGCTCCGACCAAACGCGCCAGTGCGGTTCCAACGATGTCATGGGTAGTGACGCAGCCGACGTGAACTCTGAGCGGCAGCTCATTGATTCGCTCGCAGCCAATTCTAGTGAGGACGTAGGGGCTACGTGGCTCCATCGCCTGCATAACGGAAGCGTCTGGGCCTCACGCGCAACGCCAATCTCAACGGGTTCCGCACCGCCTAGTGCTTTTCCAACCGCCCAACGGCTGCTCGAAGCCTCGAGCTAAGAAGATGCAAATTTCAGAAACTGCATGAAGTGAGAGGTTTCAAGCACAAAGCGGATTGTGCGAGTTTCAAGTCCGTTCCGTGTTGAATGCGTCGTGATCAAGAATGTAACAGCCTTTTGTGTCGTGTATTGCCACCCACAACAGGATTGCGATGGTGAGTAACATCCTAAGCTTTAACGACAGTCGAAGCATACATAATCGTGATGGCACGCACATCTTCTGCTGTCCAAACGGCGGACCGAGTTGGCATCGAGAATCAATGGCGCGGAGAAAATACCTAAACGAGCCCGAAGCCACCCAAGATCACTCCGCACCCTCTTCGTCAGCAGGCGTCACCACAATCTCAGGAAACATCGCCAGAACAGTCGGGTCGGTGAAGGTATAGTTCTCGTCCCTCGTCTCGTCCATCGCACGACATTCCTCTAACAACTTTCGGAGCTCGGTCAAGTGGGTGCTGGAGGCAGTCCCACTCTCCCACCGCACCTCGCCCTCTCCTTCCCCGTTTTCATCTTCTCCCTCTCCCCCACGATCGTCTTCTTCTTCTTCTTCGTCGTCGTCTTCTTCAGACTCTGGAGAATCATCCCGCGGTGGCAGTACTCCCAGCAGCCCCCTGTACAGTCCTCCAGTCTCACACCTGCACGACTAGATGTCTCCCACCATGTTTCCCATCGCTTCATCCCACCACACGTGTCTCCAGGCCCGTCCGCGCGTTCGAGGTGACCGAGCAAGCTGCGGCTGAGCACGCGTACGTGGCGTAACGCGGGGAAGCGCGCACGCTCACAGAGAGCGGAAAAAGTGCGATCATTCGCACTCGTGTGGACGAGCATGGGTAGCGTCTCCGCGTGCAAGGCTGCGTAACCGACGCCAAAGGCGTACGAGAGGCCATGCAGCCCGACGTGGACGAGACGGTCGTGCGCAAACGGGAGTGATTGATCATCCCCGGTATCATCGTCGGGGACCACTACGCGCCAGTCGGCGTTGAAGGCGAGGGTCGTGAGGGCTGGGCAGGCAGCGAGGATTCGCGTGATAGGCATGGCGAGAATGCCGTTGAGGTCAAGGAACACGAGGCGCGCACCGTGGGCAGTGAGAAAGGCGAGTGTGTCTGGAATATCTGCGCGTGAGGTACCGCAGTCGATGGAGAGGTGACGGAGAGCAGGTAGCGTCCACCCCGTAGCCTGCTCGAGAAACTCTTGAGTGTAGCCGCGCACTAAAAGCTGGCGGAGACCCGGAAGATGCAAGTGGATGTCTCGTGCCGCACCGAGAGGAGTCTCTTCGGAAATGTCCTCGGGCGTAGGAGCCTCGAGCTCGATCTGGGCGGCAAAAACGCGCGGCAGAGAGTCGAGCGCCCAGATCACTTTCGGGAGCGCAGAAGATGGAACGTTGACGTGAAAAGTCCGAATTGCTTTCGACGAAAAGGTGGCTAGTGCGTCTGCGATTGCTCCAAATGCCGAGGTCGACATGGGCCAATCCACGATGAAGATTTCAAGATTTGGGCAGTGGCGGATGATGCTGACAAGAGCATCTTGCAGAGACTCGGGAGTCGTTCCGCGTAAACTACTAGCGTGGAAACGGGTAAGATGTATCCTCCGCGTCCACCATCCCAGAGAACTAGTCGCTGTTGTTGACGTGGAGGATGAGTCCAAGATGGTGCATACAGTCAG
This sequence comes from Panellus pusillus, assembly GCA_013387415.1. Classification (NCBI taxonomy): domain Eukaryota; kingdom Fungi; phylum Basidiomycota; class Agaricomycetes; order Agaricales; family Mycenaceae; genus Panellus; species Panellus pusillus. The sequence continues at coordinate 12,365 of QVIE01000869.1, read as the reverse complement.
CAACCGGGCCGGGTCACTGAAAAACAGACAGCGGTATAGAAATTCGGACCCGAGAGTCCGCCACTGCTTGCACGTTTTCACAATTGCCTGTATATACGCGCTGTGAGATAACAGAAAGATCGAAAATCTCGCCTACGTACCTTTTTAGTGGCGTAACTCCTGATCTGCACCAGCTCTATTGCTTGCTCAGGAGATCTGAGATCCCACTGCTCAGAGAAGTGTTTGAACCACGCAGATTCCGCCATTGACGTCGGAAGTCCGTGCTGAAATATGACATCCTCGTCTGCAGCTAGATCGAAAACTTGCGTCCACAGCTCCGGTGGTAGATCGAGCATAGCAAAAGATAGAAAGAGTTCAAAATCCGGAGAAGAGACCAAGAGTAGGATGAGCTTCCAGGCAGCGGAAAGTTCAGCCACCGTCGTGGTCGTGGTTTGGAAGAAGTGATCGATGATCGTGATGATTGATGCGGTCACCTCTTCTACTGACCGCCATGTACCTCTGCAAAGATGGCGAGAAAGAAGAGTCAGTTCTCAGCGATGTGTAATAACGGCTGGAATCATATTACTTATACGACATCGCCATTCGCTGGATCCCTGCGGCTGGCCAAGAACTTTGGCCCACTCTTGACACGGATATCACGCTACGTTTCTCCCTGCCGCCCCGGTCAGTAGCTACGGGCTACCCAAGATATCATGCAGGTCCGTGGGGAATACCAGTCTCAGATATACTGCAGCTTTCATACCAGTGACTCCGCAGTCCTACCCCTGCCAAGCCTGATTCTTCGACCCCGGACGCTGTGGTCAACCTGTTCAAAGCGGAAGATTGCTTCGTCCTGAAGTTTAGGACGTCCCTCCTAGGAACACAGTCTACCTCTGCTCCCGAAAGCGCGCGCACTTTATCCCCTCGTACGTGGTTTGACTTCATCCGGAGACATCGGGGCTTCATACGTGAAACTCACTTTCCTCTTTCTTGCTGCTCACCGACGTCGGCACGATTCTCTTGAACCTTTGTCTCGTCGATTTGTCTGCGGAACGACAATTATGGGCTGGGTGAGTGGCACAAACGGTGAAAATCACCTTTCTCGACCTTATCGTCTGCAACCGACGCGAAACCGACAGTCGGATCCATACAAGAACATGATAATAGGCGCAATCGACATCTTTTCCGGTGACTGACACGAGCATTTCTTACTAGTGAGGACTTTTAAGTTTTCACCGCTGAATGAACAACTCGTGCCGTGCCGAACCATGCACTCAAGTTTCGCCGCTGATGTTGATGCCTGGATTGCTCGCAAGAACACTGAACAGAAAGAAGACTAGTGTTTGTCGCCTTCGGAGGACTAACCTTTGCACGTCGCATATCGAGTACCGTGTAAGTCTTGAATATGGCCAATCTCTGGGATGCAAGTGACCCGTTACTCACCTAAATATGCGCGCGATCATGCAGTTTCAGGCTCTGGGGCCGTTTGATCGATCGCCGCTCTCGCCAGCCTTCGGCCAATACCACCGTGCGACCCGGCACTATTTCGGGTCAGTATGTCGGCAATTCGATCACTCGCCGCAGAATATCCGCTGACAGGCCAAGGATGATTTCTTGGAAACCGGACGTGGCTGGCTGGTAAACGCGTGTTCCTTCTACTTGCACGTTCGACGACGTCTGAGGCGCAACTGGCACCGAAATTAAAGAACAACTGCCTCAGCAAAGTGCCTGTGTGGCCGGCCGCCTCCAGTTAAGTTTCTCATTGGCCGCCCGGAAGGAGTTAGGACCAGAATTATGTCCCACTAAATGTGAGTGTTAAATCAGTCTACGGCGACGAAATCATTGCATTTTCGAATTCAGTGTCGTGCCAACAGCCCACAAGCGGAAATTTCTCATAGAGAGGCAACGCAAAGGCTGTTGGTTGACCATGAGTCTTCTCTGCTGTTCTCTTACATTACATCATGGTATCACCTCCGCGCAACCGCGCCCCCCTCCCATCGATAGCCTCAAAGTGGAAATTTTCCAAAAACAGGCATCGATCGCGATCCATGTAGTGGTTGCTTATCACCCGGAAATTTGGCCAGAAGCTAGATCCGATTGAAGAATCTTTGAAAAGACGATCTTAACCCTTACTGGTACGTTCTGCCCGCCCGCTCGGTCCGTGTTCGGAGTTCTACCCACTGCGCGCCCGTCATTTGGATCACCCTGTCGATCTCCACCCTCAGAGGATTCTAGGGTGCCGTGCGACGATAAATTATTTGGATATCTAACATTTTCAATGGACTCTCCACTCTCTTTCAGTGCCTTTAGCACGAAGAGGGTCCGCCGCTCTCCGGCAGTCAACTCGATCTCTCGCTGCTCGGAACTAGTGTTTTGCCGGCTTTGGCTTGGCCCAAAAGCCCCGGCTTTGCCCGGCCTGACCTGGCTTTGGCTTGGGGATCCCGAAGCCAAAGCCAAAGCCGTCGTGGGTTGGCCGGCTTTGGCTTGGCTTTGGCCCAAGCCCCGGCTTTCAAAGCTAAAATGATTTAAATGAACTGAGATCATATATACAGTAAGTAGACATCAATTCGGCATCCTGATCATCAATCAGCCACTCATCCTATCCATCTTCATCCGCTTCGAAGGTATCATATGCTGATTGATCGGCAATCACATCAATAATACCATAAATGGTAGTCTGGCTTTCCTAGGCAAAGATTTTGCGAGTTTTTTCACCTATTTTGGCCAAAAAAGTCACCTGTCACCATCACCAGTCCCAAAAAGGTTCAGTTTATGACCCCCATCACCCATCACATCATCTTTTGATCGGCCGAACGGTCATATCTTCGGACCGGAAAGCCGCGGCTCAAGCCACGGCTTCCGGCTTTGGTACCCCAAGCCAAAGCCGCAAGCCAAGTCCAAAGCCGGCTTTGGCTTGGCCTGGCTTGATCAAGCCGGGGCTTGGCTTGGCCGGCTTGACGGCTTAAGCCGAAGCCGGAGAAACACTACTCGGAACCCGCTCAAGGCGGACATCGTGTCTCGATGGGGCTTCAAATCGCGGACAATAACCGAATTCAACCCACTGGCAATACCGTAACTTCAAGCCCGCTGTGCTGCAGACCTGTGATGCTAGAATACATTCACGTTCGTGTCAGATATACCTTCTAGTGTAAGCTGAGGCACATAATTCCGACATCTTGCCGTGGGCTTCGGAAATTGCAGGTAAGTGAAGTACCCGGGCCCCGCCGGCATCCTCTAGGCTTCGCGCGATCGAACGTCGTCATGAATTCCTGAGAATCTGACGTGGGCTGCCGTCTCAATTTGCGGGGATTCGCCGCCCCAGAAGTCTCTCTTGGGCTGGCCCGTGTGTTCTTTGAATTCTGAAGAGGCAAAAGATAGGCACCCGGACCGTCAAATTCCTCAAGAATCTTCCGGCTAACTGAAGCGTGGAAGTACATGATGAATCACCCGACGCCCATTCACTGGGACTATCTATAATCCTGTCAGAGACCCGAGCTACTTCAACTGTCGACGGAACTTCCCAGGGCACTGCCGCGGCTGTTGTGAGGCTGCAAAGTATGTCAAGTGCAAACCTCGCTGTTTCCTGCAGGCAACTGCACCGGCGTATGTTCCTTCATGAATGGCGGCTCTGAATAGGATTCTCCGTCAAATATGCTTGTCACTGCAAGACGAAATGAGATTGGGGCGGAAAGGGCTCACCGAAGAAATGTAATTGAACTTGAAATCGTAGTAGTGCTTGACATATATAGGTTTAACTGTGCACGAAGCACACCACGAGAGGCGGCGGCAGCCGGTGCAGACTAGAAAGACAAGATCGAGGGTCATTTTATAGCATACGCATCGGCGTTCGGTCGAGAGGTCAACAAGAGTGATTTAGAATGCGGACTGAAGCGTAACAATGGTTACATCGTCTCATCCCAGCTGCTCAACTTGATCGAAGCCGCGATTTACGAGACTTTGGGGGACAAACATAACCGTGTCTGGAAAAAAAAGTGAGACCAATCAGGCTTGTTTATTTCTGCGCTGGAGTTGAACCAAGAAGCGGGAAAGATGATCGGCCGGAGATAAGGAAAGTTACTTGGCTTGCCGTTCCTTGCTATCATGTACCGGGTCGTTTGGCTCTCGGACGGTCGAAGTACAACCTCGAGATAATGAAGTCATAATTGAAGTTTTTTCGAGGCTCGGCATTGTCGTTACTGACTTCCCCTTGCATACGCAAAGGCAGGACGCGAACCTGACTGTAGATGCGTCTTTTCACAGCGATTCTGGAAGAAGAAAAAACAAGCAAACTACGTTCCAAGCCAGGCACCCCCGCATAGAATCGAACTAAAATCCTCCAACCACCTCGAGTTCGTCACTTCATATCGACTCTGCGCATGCATTGTTGGCAGGCGGATGCCACAGGGAGTATTCATCCACTGCGAAACTCGAAGTAAGAATGCAAGTTGAAGGTTGATTCGACACTGGTGATTGCGCAACTTTGAGCTCACTCATACCGACTTGATCAAGCTGGGGAAAGCGAGTTCGGGGGCACAAGCACCCGGAGCCTGGGAAAAACCGAGCCCGAACATCTCCGCTTGGTTTCAAACCGGGTCTCCTGCGTACTAGCTCATCTATATCCGAGGTAAGAGTGCAGGTTGGTAAGTTCGAATGCACTGTACGGGCTTCGTGGAGGATATACCTACCAGTTAGCATTCGTATCTACTCACCAGCGGGTTCAGCACGAAACCTACCCACCGATTTCAACAAGTGGCTTAGCCAAGCGATAAGTATCATAGAAACGAGACCAAAAGAAATGGGACGCACCGACACAACACCCCCTACCCGTGCTCGAACCCCGGATCCGTCTGCGTTCGATGCTGGAAATTTCGGCAGCGTTCGCAGATGCAGGCCGTCTGCTGCGAAGGTTGAGCTGGGTTCCTTGCGAGCCTGAGGCTGGTGTAAGCAGATACCAGCTTGGGATGTATGTATATGCGTACGGTATAGCCTCGGTTTCGCTGAGAGTAAACCGATAGTCTAGTCGGAATTCATCGGAATGCACTCACGCTCACTCCACCCGCATTGTAATTCTGAGATTCAGCGACCCACTGGAGCTCCGAGAAAAGCGCTTACTCGAACCGCGGCGCCCGTTGGCGGGCCGGCGTCGTCGGTCGGGCTCCAGATCGAAGAATAGACGTGTGATGTTTTGGTCCTGTGAGTGGATAAGCGACGTCAACGTCAATCACCTACTTAGCAGCCTGGGTGCTCATGAGGACTGATGCTGTCGAGCCTGGGTGTGTGGAAAGAATTCGCAGAGTGGCCATAGAGAGTGGGTCGTGAGTGGAGAGAGAATGTCGGAAGGAACGAGCTGGAGCGCCGCGGCGGATGAGATGAATGAAATATTGACGTCGTCGACGTCTGACAGACATATGTGGGGTCGTTGTAGAGTAAGTGCGGAGTGAAGGAGGTTGAGAGAATTCAGAGAAGAGCGCAGGTGCTGAGTTCTCCAAGCGAGGGTTGCGGAGAAGCTCACTGTGTCGAGAGTCTTTGAATTCCGTGGCGCTAACGCTGACAGCGGCGAGGTGGGTAACACCACCGACACCGCCGGTGTGCACCGCAAAGGCGGCTGTTGCTGTCGCGCTGCTGTAAACAACGTAGAGGGACGTGTTCATGCTGTTTATTGATTTATTCGCGGCGTCGTGATCGCGTTAACGTTCGGAGGCTTTATATGCAGTCAGCTAGTCCAGGCTAGTCCACACAGGCAGATTGCGCCATAGTCGCGTCGTCGACACCGGGAGCCGTCCAACCGTTCCGCAGATTGGGTTGATGTGGGACTTGTCAATGACTGATGTTGATGGAAGGATTTACCCCCAGCCGCCCTTGAGGCACCGGCGCGAGGCGCCCGAGAGCCGGAGCCCATCACCTCGAGGCGGCTCGCTAAGGGGAAGCAGCTGGGCTCAGGGCATGCCAGCACCGATTGCATACCTGCAGATCGTCTCGAAGGTGGGCGTTTTTGTGATACATGAAAAGCATGAGGACTTGAGTTCTGATCCCGATGCTTCGCCTCCTTCCTTCCCATCCCCAACGGAATGAAATGAAATGAGAACGGAGACATGATAATGGACTACAGTATCGCTGCTGTGGGTATGGCGGCGGCGGGGCGGGTGCGCGGGCAAAGCAAGGGTAATTATACGGAAGGATAAATGGGAGGAACCGGGAAAGGGGGATCCAAGCAACGTGTGGTGGGGGGCAGAAGACCTTCCTTTATTTGGACGAAATTTGGTTATAAGTCATTCGACGTGATTTCTCCGCCGTTTTCCGCTCTCTTCATAACCCTCTCTTCTTCTGTCTCCTGGCAGCAGCACCTCGCGTTGCCAGCAGCAGGAGTAGTAACCCCTCAAGCCTCGCTGTTGAATGCCCTCGATCCTCAACCTCAAATTTAAAGTGAGTCCATGCGCAGGACGATCGAGGTTTTTTCTGATCATTTTACGCGCTTTCTCGACGATAGGGCAACAAGTCCTTTGTTGCGTTCAGCAACCTCAATGACACCGAAGCGCTGACGCAGACCTGGAAGGTGCGCGACGCTGACTTCCCCCTTTGTCGCCACGCTTCTCACTTTGTGTGCTAGGTCTGTACCAAGGTCGCGAGCTACCTCGAGCAGGGCCAGCGCCTCGAAAACCTTTCTTGGAGGTTCGTTTTCTGTTTTTTTTTTCGTTCGGGCGGGGCTGACATGACTCCGGCGCTAATAGACTATGGCACCTACAAAATTTGATAGTTGACACGGACAACGCGAAGTCCAAGCGCGAATTCAAGAAGCTCTCGCGGTGCATGGGCGACAAACTCGACAAGGAGAAGGGCAGGTATGTTTTTTTTTTTTCTCAGTCATTTTCTTTCTGGAATACCGACAATCATACAGAAGCATCGAGGAGTTGCCCGTGCCCGACTTCCGGCGCAACCCCTCCACCGACCTCATCCGCCAGCGCGCAGAGGAGAAGGAGCGCACGCGCGAGGCCAGCACGCACGCCACGGGGCACACGCTCCACCGCATGCAATTCACCTTTGCCGCCCCGGCGCTGCCGGCGACGCCCGCCCCACAACAGGCTCGACGAGCACCTTCGTCGCCACCGCCGCGGCCCCCGCTCATCCCGCACAGACGGCGACGACGAAGCGCAAGCGCACAGGGGCGGACGTCGACGGCACTTCCGGGTCGGTGATGGGCGGCACCCTCCGCCTTGAGACCCTCTTCAACTCGTCATTCGGCCCCGCGGCGCTGCTCGCCCGCCTCCCACGTTCGCCCCCCGCATGCACTACGGCGAGGCGGCGCACGCTCGCGACGACCGCAACAGCAGCAGCATGCGCGTCGTGCGGCCGACGATCGAGATGGCGCTGGACGAGCTGCTGAACGCTTCGGACGAGGGGGGAATGGACATGGAGATGGAGGAGGAGGGAGAGGAGGGCGACATGGACATGGAGCAGCAAGGGATGGATGGCGAGGACGGGGAGGACGGTATGGCTGCCTGGGCGGGGTGGGACGAAATCCTGGGCGGCGGGGGCTTCCCGCAGGCCGGTAACATCAACCCCTACGGCTTCTCCTCTGCCAACGCCAATGACGCGGGGTCGCAGCAGCAGCAGCAGCAGCCATTGACGCTCGATCCCAACGCGACCTTCACCATGAGCTTCCATTCTTCGGGCGACAATAAGAACGGCAACGGGAGGTACTACGTAGAGGACGACGCCGCGCACCCCGCGCCCCTCCCCGTCCCGCTCCTGCGCCCTCTGCCTCCGTCTACTCTTCCTCCGCCGACCCAAATACCCCCGCCCCAACGCCGTCGTCGCCTATCCCGGCATGCACCCCGCCTCCTCCTCCTTAACCAACGCAGACGCAGATGACTACGACGCGGACGAATACGCCGAGCCCCCCGAGCAGGAGAGCTCTTCCGATGGGGGCGACGACTCTGCCGACGAAGACTTCATCGGCGCTTTCGAGCGGAACGCCTCCTTCGCGGGAAGCGCGGGCGCAGGGCGCAAGCGCCACGGGCAGGCGCACCACCAGCGCGCGGGGCGGGGAAGGGCAAGGGCGGGATGGGCGGGCAGGGAAGGGGAAGGCGCGGCGGCGGCCTGTGTTAAGCGTGAAGGTGCCTGGCTCTTCCGCCGGCGGAGGAGCAAGGTCGAAGATGCGGCTTCCCCCGCCCAGCGCGGTGCCTGTCGCGCGTTCCTCCGCTACTGGGGGGATCGTCATCGGCGGCAGCGGCCCTGCGAACTCCAATCCGGGCGCTGTGGTGGGAACGGGGAGCGTGAATACGGCGCCGGGCGGCGTCAAGGCGGAGTGCAGCAACTGCGGTGCGACGCATACGCCGCTGTGGCGCCGGGGCTTGAACGACGAGTTGAATTGCAATGCGTGTGGGCTTTATTGCAAGTTGGTCAGTGGCTCCTTTCTTTCATGTGTCTTCGTCTTTCGTGTCTTTTCGTTTCATCATTATTTTGCCACTTCGTCTCCTTCGCGCTTTCGTTCCGTTTCCCTTTTTGCTCGATGTTTTTCATGCATCTTCCTTCCTTGTTTTTGTGATATATCGTTGCTCATGGGCTCCCTCTCTTTGCTGTCCCCCCATCTTATTCATCTCTCATCTTTCCTCGTCTTCCTCTGCCTTACGTCACATTAACCCACGACACTCGCCCGAGCTTTCTCCTCGTCCATTTCGAGGAATGACTATTGTCGTCGACGTATCTTATACTCTGACGCCGCCGCCGCTTCGCTTGATTTCTTTTTCTTCTTTCTGTCCCTCGCCTCATCCTTCTTTTTGCTTGCATTACGACTTGGCGCTGACTTTATTTCTCAGCATAAACGCCCCCGTCCTAAAACGATGCGCAGCACGGCACCCGGAGGTGAAGGCCGCGGGCAGTCAGCGCGCTCGGAGACCGTCGACGTCATGGGTACGCGTCCCCTATCCGCGCGGATCCACGCTAACAGCCTCGCAGCGCAGTGCTACAACTGCCACACCACTGCGACGCCCCTCTGGCGCAAGGACGACGAGGGCAAGACCGTCTGCAACGCGTATGTTTTTCTTGCTTTCCAACAGAAGAACCTCACATCTGACTACGACACCTGTAGATGCGGGCTGTACTACAAGCTCCATGGCGCGCCACGCCCATCTCCATGAAGAGCGACGTCATCCGCAAGAGGTCGCGTCACGATGCGCGTCGCGGCGGGCCGTCAGTTTCCGAGACGCCCACCGCGAGCCCGGGCGTCAGCCGCCGTGCGTCGCCCGCGCCTGGCGCGTCGAGCTCCTCCGCGTCGGCCTCAGCGGGCCGCGCATCGCCCATTCTCGCTCCCGACAGTACCACCACTCCCTACGAGACCAGCTCGTCCGAGATCTCCTCTGCTCTCGGGCCCGTCAGCAAGCCCGGCTACAGCAGCAACAACAACAACGGCTTCTCGTACTACGACCAGCAGCAGCAGCAGCAGTACCCCGACGCGCTGCCATTTAGCAACATCGACGTGCGGACCGAGCTCGATGCCGCGGCGCGTGCGAACAAGCGCCGGCGGATGAGTATCGACTCTGCGAGCGAGCCGCCGTCGAGCGCGGTCAGCTATAGCTCGTCGGCGTACCAGGACGGGTATACGAGCGCGGGGAGCCAGTTCTCGATGGAGTTCCCGTTCAGCCGGTACCCTGCGCTTGAGAGCGGCAACGGCAATGGGGCCGGCAGCAGCAGCAGTGCAAACGGGGGCGGCGCGGGACTTCGGGGTAACGGCGGCGCGAACGCGTTCTGGCACCCGCCGATGCTGCTGCAGGGCGACAACAAGGGGAGCGATTCGCCGCATGCGTTCGTCCACCCGCCGATGCTCCCCTCCACGGACGAGGCGCCGATGGACTACCTCCACCCGCCGATGGTGTTCCAGCAGCATGAGGAGGAGAGTCTGAACAACTACTTCGAGGGTCTCATGCAACAGGGCAGGGTGGTCCACCCGCCGATGCTACCCGACGACTACGGGATGGGCGGGAGCACGATCCACCCGCCGATGATCTACGAGGACTTTTACGATCCCAGCGGCAACATGCACTTCTAGGTGCTGCTCCTTGGCCGTACGTGGTTGAGCAGGCTCGACCCGCCGACGCTCTTTCCTCACCCTAACTTCCCCCCACACTTGATGACCGACGAATGATCGATACGAGACACGACACGCACGACACTTCCGCTTCCGTCTCCTGCATCATCATTCATTACACACAACACATAAACCAGCATCGCATCGCATCAGTTTCGCTACGCTCTCGTCTCCTCATCGCATGGGTCCGTTGCATCTGCATCTCGAGCGTCGTCCGAGGGCGATGTCTTATTTATTTTCTCCCCTCATCTCTGCGTCTCCGTCTCTCCTTGTCTCCTATATCCCTCCCTTTCCACCCAACACGTAGATGCTTTCAACACATCCCACGTTCGCTGTCGTCGCACTTCTCTGCACGCACTTGTATCTCTCCCCTTCTTGCCTCTGCCTGCCCGTCTCGCCTCTACACATAGCATCACATACATACAGTACATACAACGCTCACTCGCTCCGCCAGTCTGTCTGACTCCAGTTTTCTTGATCCCCTGACTCACTCGTTCCGGTGTACCTGTAGTATATTTACTTGGTTCCTTTGTTGTACGAAAGAACGAGAACGCGAAGGGCTCGCGCGTTTCGAGCCCAAAATATATTGGTTTTTATGCGGAACGAGATTTGGCATTAGTATGGTAGCACTAGTAATTGACTATTGCCATTGGTGCCCTTTCGATTGCCGCGCCTCTTGTGCGCAGTGACACCGTCCCCGTCGACGATCCGGAAGGCGATGACCCTTCAAGTCCACCAACGATGACCTCGCGGCTGTGTTCGGTGACACCGCGACCCCACCCGTAGGAGTTGTCTCCAATGGTGCTGTCGCCGCCGCTCCTGCATCTGCTCCTGGGTCTGCGCCTGCCTACTCCCGGCGCCAAAGGGAAGACTCCGACCCACCGCTTCGCCCACCAATCCGACCATGCTCACATTCGTATTCATATCCAGCAGCCCAGCTCGCTCTCGTACTTCGGCGAGTCCCCCATACCGTAGCCCGGCGTTGTCATCCCCCGGCGCCGTACCCCGAGAAAGGCATCAACTGCTCGCAGTGGGAGTCCATGTGGTGCGGCGGGGGCGGGGGCGGCTGCCTGAGCGAATGCGGAGACGCCTAACGATCCGCCGAGGGAGTACTCGAGGGCGTTGTTTGTGTACGGCTGCTGCTGCGAATACATGTGGTACTCCGACGAGTCGCCTGGTAATCCAGCGCCGGCGAAGCCCGGGGGTGAGGCCGATAGGCGTCTAGCGGATGCGCATCCAAATAAGCCGCCGATGTGGGCGATGCGTCTCCATCTCCATTCGGGATGCGGATGCGCGGACATCACCAAAAGCGGTCCAACCTATCATTCTGATCCGAGAATAGGGTGCCCTATTCCACCACTAATGAGGAAAAACAGCTTTAAATAAACTTTCGATTGGGTGCAAATGGCCTGGAATAGGGAAGTTTGACTGGAATAGGGCGCATTTTGGGTACTTTGGCTGAAATGCCCGGAATAGGGTGCGAACTGGAGTTTCGCACTCTGCAGCGCAATTATTTAGCTGTCCAAGCATGGTAAATAATGGAAATCAGGGACTAGACAGCACTGAGACCCCTTCCGATCCTTTTATTTAGCAGGCGATCCAGGTAAATAAATGAAATCAGCGATTTGGCCCAATGTGGCTGAGTAAAATACGGTTGATGGGCAGAAAGTGGCCGGAATAGGGTGCGTTTCGGTATTCGGCTGAAAGTGCATGGAATAGGGTGCGGCCTCCAAAACGGTGCAAACAGGGGAAAATTGCCTGGAATAGGGTGCGAATCAGACGTTTTGACCGGAGCTGTCCGGAATAGGGTGCAAACTGGTGTTCCCACTCAACGGCCAATTATTTAGCTGTCGGAGCCTCTTAAATAAGGAAGATCAGCGACGAGAGCACCGAGGCCAGCTCGAAAGTGGCTCTTGTTCTCGTCCCTCGAAGCCTCCATTAGCACAAAAAAATCCAAACAAATTCAAGTGCCTATAATGTATAAAATGTTCTCCGTCTTGCCTGGAACCGACAACGAAAAGGCAGACTACTGAATAGATATCGAACGCTGATAGATATACAACAGTCATACTAAGACGCCGCGGGCCGAGTTCAAATGGAGAGACAGTACGAAATGCAGGTCGGGAAGCCTCAGTTCGTTACGAACCGGTGGCAAACGCGAGGACTTCGCTCCACACACAGCGGCAGCTGGGGAATAAAAACCTCGTTTTAGTCAGCCACGCTTTCGGTAGTATCGTAGAAATTAAGATTCAACCAAAGTCATTCGGACACGTCTAGTTCAGGATGGATCGAAATATGATCC
>QVIE01000793.1:0-20791 GCA_013387415.1 Panellus pusillus | reverse complement strand
CCTCCGACACACTAGCGTGAACTTAAAATAGATTTAGGATCTTCCGCGGAACGTTACTGCGAAGCAACTACCACTTAAAACCTTCAATCCACACACACACACAACAACCAAATGAACCTTGGTATGTCAGAAGTCTCAACAATTTGAGTTCGGGTCACCCTGCAGTATACAGGTAAGATTAATGTTTCCTCGGAAAGCACTCTTCGTTTCTTAGAAACGTATCAGATCAAACTTCGAACTAAAGAGTCCTCGGGTTGATAGATTTCGGTCACAAAGTACACGAATGAACAATGTATTGGGTTTTTATATTTAGATTCCTCGGAAGTATGTTCCTCGGAAAGGTTTTTGAAGCGTCCAAGGGGCGAAACCTTGCGAACCTCAGTAGAAACACCCGGGGGTTAACCCAGCGTACTTCCTAGTAACAATTTACAACCCCGATGCAACACGGAGAGGAACTGTGCTACAGCGAACCGTTCACACAATTGACCCAAGTTGAACCAGAGCTCGGGTACCTTTGAAAGCTTATTTGAGGGTGGCCTCGATTGACTCACGCACACACACGCCCACTTTGGTTATGCCAACAAATTCACTTTATATGTAACTAGCTAAGAAATGTTTGGTAACAAATCTCCGCGGAACGTCACAGACCACACCGCAACCGTTTTACTAGCTTGGACCGAGGTCTGGGCAAGTGGGGGTTCGATATGATACTGTTCCTCGCGTTTCTGGTGGGTTTATATACATTTTTACAAGAGTGATGAGTAAATATTCTACAGTAATAATTGAGTGGTGGTGTTTATTTCTCCGATGCCCCGCGCGTAAATATGCCTGTTTTTGGGTCGGACAGTCAGCCAGATTATCCCGAGGGACTGCCAAGAACCCTTCCGAGGGAGCTGCCGGACGCGCGTCCTGCTCTCTCTCTGCCTATTGGTTCGATCTTTCCGCTCTGTACCTTTCATTATACCTTTTCTGGCCTCAATTGTGGAGCCAGGGCGCGAGGGTTCGCTGCCGGGTACGCGTGTATGCGCGGCGCCAGAGTACTACTCCTTTTCTTTATGTTATCTTAATTGGTCATGCCGTAATGTCGCGCAAATCACGCCACCGTGAAAAGCCGATATTCCCGACGAGTAATTCCGACCCCGAAGTGTTCCTCGGGCCTGAGTTCGATTCCGAGGAAAGCCATTCTTTCCTCTCTGTGAGTTGGGCGTTACCCAAAATAGTATTCTTCATATATTCCAGTTCCTCGGAACCACTGTTCCTACTAGACGCGCTATTTATAGTTCCTCGGAAGTCTGCAATATGCATATTTCTCGAAACAATCATTTTCCTAGTAAGAAATCTTGAAAAAGTCTTCCTCGGAATATGTTCGTGCAATGGTCTTTTGTTATGGGTATATCTCCTGGGTATGGTGCCTAGCATTTCGTTCCTCGGAACCCTTTCGAGTTGGTATACCGACTGCCATTTGGTAGAACAGCCAAGTATTTACCATACTACCGAATTCCCGCTCGTATATGCATCATTAACACTCGATCAGCAGCTCGGAGCTCGACTCTGACCCTAATTGTATATCACCAGATAGAGGCATTGGTGTGCGCACCAAAATTGCAAAAATGCAAGATTACACGCCTGTTTATTTAGCAGTCGTATCATCTCCCCTTCACTAAATCTCGACCGTCCCCGGTCGCGGACATGCGCGATCATAATCCATCGACTTAGCGTTCCTCGGAATGATAGCTTCGCGAGGAATTCTATTATTCGTCATTTAATTCGACCCTCGGTGCACTTGTTGACATATTCTGTCAAAAGAGTTTATCAAGAACCCTTATTCGGACTTTCCGATTGTTCCGTGCAGATCATTCTCACGGTTGAAAAACCTTCGTCGGTCCGACTAGGTTGCGTCTTGTTTCCGAGGGGCTATCCTGGCCTTCCTAGGATATAACCTCCTCTACTCTGTAGCGGAAGCCTCGAATCGCTCGAAACCTCAGCTCATAACCTCTCCCTCGGAGGCCTTTTGATTATAATCTGCTCAAAATAGCGGCTTCGATTCTTCATCACACGAGGCCGCATTTTAAGGAGACTTCTTTTCCTCTTTTATTAATTCAATAGACTTGAAAGATTTCTCATGTCTATTGACCCTGAACCGCCCCATTGGTTGGCACTTCGCCGCCGATGGTCTCCAACGCCTGGCGGTCTTCCCTCTTAGCTCCTGCCACTTCCCTCTGGCTGTTTTCTGCTGCTCAGTACGACGTTGTTACATCGCCTGGGCACCTCTCTGGCCGACCGCTCGCGCGTCCTGTTCCCAAAACGTCGACCCAGCCCTTCTTTATTCTCGTTCCGCCTCGGCCTTCTCGATCGATGCCCAACATAGACGGTTTTGACACCGGGATCGAGAGTTTTCTGCCCGCGGTACCATATGCGGCCATCGCCATCCGGGAGGACCCTTGGGTCTTATTTCGTGAACACCCCGAGGACTCGCGACGCCTCTTTTCTCTGTTCGACGCTAGCGCCTTGGCCTCTGTCACGTTCGAGGCGGCTTTCTCTGTCGTCGAGTTCCTTTCTCTTCTTGTGGTACGTCCCCCTGTCTCATATATTCTTTTATGAGACTAACGGACTCCCCTGGTAGCGCATCTACCGCACCTATCAATCTACGACGTTCCACCTGCTGTTCGAGCAGCTCTTGCTGCAGTGCTATTTTATCTACTTCGAACTCGAGCGCCGTTTCCCGGACCGCTTCTTTGCAGACGATTCGTTGCGTCGTATGTTCGGCGCGGGCTACCCTGATCGTACCCAGGTTCCTCGTCTCAGGGTGCGTTCCTTCTCAGACGAGTAGCCGTTTCTTAAGGCTAATTCTTTTATTTTCTTCCTTTAGCCAGCTTTTCCTGCCGACTATCAGGTGCCTGCGCCTCCGGTCAGTTCCATGGACGACCTGATGGACGCTTTGGATCGCGCGGACGGCCCTTCTCCGTTCGATACGTTTAGTAGCACGTCGCAGAAACGCACCTCCTCGGGTGGACCTTCGCCCGCGGCTCCAAAACGTATGAAGCCCGAGTGGTCCGACCCCGTCATGCCTTCGCCTCGCAAAGGTGGTCCCGACGTTATTTCTATCCACGACGACGACGAGGACGATAAACGCGATCCCGACTATTTCGATGAGGCTGAGAGAGCCGAAATGGACGCCGACCCCCGCGCGAACGACAGTTCTTCGTCCTCGGAGGACGTACCTCTCGTACGTCTCTTTTCTTCTCAGATCCTCATTTCTTATTACTGACTTTCTTATTTTCTTTTTAGCCCGAGCCTGTGACTAAGAAGGGAAAGGGCAAGGCTCGCGCCGCGACGCCTGCTGTCTCAAAAACCTCCTCGTGACGAAGAAGCCCGTTGTCGAGGCCTCGCGTCAGGTTCCTCGGGCAACTCCTTCGTCCACAGCCCCTAAGGCTCCCTCGACGGCTTCTGCCTCTACTATCAAAGCTCAGCGCATCGAGCCTGCATCGTCGACGCCTTCTTCCCGGCCCGTCCCACTCCTCGCAAATTGTCCAGCAAGGCGGCCGTTCCGGCCGAGCCTTTGGTTCACCGGTCGCGTTATGGTCGCGACAACAACTTGCCTATCGTCGGGTCCGCGGACATCGTCTCGCAGCATACCGGCCCAACCGTCACCTCCGAGCGTGGCCAGTTCGCGCCCGAGGGCGCGCCTATCAAGGAGCCCCCGGGCCTGCTCACTTTGGCGCAGTATGAAGACGCCGATGCCTCTCAGAAGGTTCGTTTATTTCCTTCTCTTTTTTTACTCTGCTTAACAGGCTTCGTCCCCTTTTCTAGGTACGAGCCGCCCGGCGACGATCCCCGCCGTGATTCCGAGCCACATAGTCGAGTCGGCGATCCTCGGGGAGAACTATGACTTCGTACGTCTGTCCCTTGTCACCTCTCTTTTTCCTCGACTGACTTATCTGTATTTCAGACCCACTTCCGCTGCCTCTCGTGCATTACGCGGAACGTGACTTGTCGTTTCCGCCGCTGGGGCTCCGCGTGCCTTACTTGCTCCTCGATGCACGGCAAGTGCGAATTCGGGATGAGCGGGTTCAATTTCCTCGCTGTGCAGGACAGACAGGTTGCCGGTATGACCGTCTCCAACCATCGTATGTCCTTTTCATCTTTTATCTTTATGGGACTGACTCTAGCTTTGCCAGACCTCACCAGCCAATTGGGACTCTTGACCCGCGCCCGGCGCGCTGCCGAAGCCGCGTACGCTCTCGCCGCCAACGCCTATATCGACTACGAGGACCAGGCCATGACCGTCGCCCACGAGCTTTTCCAGGCCGAGAAAGCGTTCCCTCGGTCGCTCTTCCTTTCTAAATTCGAAGCGGGCGAGCAGTCACTCCGTGTTCTGCACCAGCTCTTCGAACGCCTACGAATCGATCCCGACAAGGCTCTCGAAGCCGCTCGTTTAGTCGAGTCCGAGCCGATTATCTTCGCGAAGGACTTCCTCGACCGCGGCGACGATCCCGATCCCCTTGCTCGCCGCAAGGCCGACCTTCTCGTAGGTGGTCGTCAACGCGTGGTTTACACCCCGCGCGTGCATCCGCACGCCGCCTCGGGCTCAAACCTCCTTACGCTGGAAGCCCGCGAGGCCCTCGGCGCTCGTCTTCTCGATCGCGATCCCGCTGTCGTTCCCGCGGTTCGCGACTCGTTCTTGGATCAGCCGACCACCCCGCGACACCCTGCTGGTTCGCCTCCGCGAGCGGGTCCCTCCCGGATTCCGCAAAGTTCACTCTCGGGCGGTACGTCTTTCTTATATTCTCATCATATATTCGTTAACTTTGTTCTTTTTAGCCCTTGGTTCTCCACCATCCGCAGGCCGCTCTCCGCGCCACCACCATTCGACACCCGAGCCGCCGCGCGTTACCGTGTCCAACGCGTCGGATGCCATGGATACGGACATGGCCGAGCCAGAGCCGCCTACCCGCTTGGGTAAGTCTTTCTTTTCGATCTTTCTTTTCCTCGGCTAACTCTAGTTATATCTTAGAGTCCTTTACCGCGGAAACGTTCGGTCGGTCATCGCTCGCGCCGCCCACGCCGTCTCATCCCGCGTCCATCGTCGGCTCTCCTCGGGCACTTTCTCCCTCGGGTCGCGACGTTCGTGACATCGCCAATAATTACGCCTCGGAGGACATGGAAGACCTGCAGCGGTTCTGAGCGGGGCTTTTGCGTGTTCGCACGCGGCGAAAGCCATTTTTCTTTTCTATGCTCTTTATTTTTCTCATATCTCACGATTCGGACATCAACTCGACGAAGCAGTCGTCGTCCCCTCGGACCACATGTCCAGGGGCTCTAATTTTTACTTGTACCACTAGAATAGCAGCCCAGTCCATAGTTGAATGAATTCCCTGTGTTCTGCCCTCTTTTTGTGTGACTAAGTGCAAGTTTTTGTCTTAGAGCCTTGCTCCTCGGGCCTTCAACTTTGACAGTTCTGATTGTCTCGTGATCGTGTGCTTAGTCAGCAAAGTTTCCTCGGAACTCTTTTTGTTCCCACTTCGCGACTTTTCATAGTCTTTCATGTATTCTCTACCAATGAACATATTTTATTCATCGTTAAGTCCATTGTTTTTGTCTCCGAGGAAGCTTGTTCCCCTACTTTCGAACTGGTAAACGGTCGTCTTACGTTTCCGAGGAGTGATATGTCAACTTTTTGCTGACGTATGACAGCTTCCTCGTCCGCTTAAGGTAACTGTTCCTGATCAGCTGTGCTGCTAAATCAATATGCGTCTCCAGTCGATCGTTTTCAGTCTATCTCTTATTTTTCTCCTGGCGGGTCCGTTCCTCGGGGCATCTGAAACATGCGATAACCCGCAATGTTGCATACGCGTTCCCTCGGCATTATTGTCCGCTCAATTTTATTTCATTCTATATCCACATGATGCATCCGCCAAGATCTATTTTTCGAAAATTCTAGGCCTGCGATTCATGCGCTCTTGCCCTTCTCCCCCTCACAAAATAAACAACCGTCCTCGGTTGTGTCCGAGGAATATTTTTATTCTCAGAAAGGAAGAATTCCCGCTTGTACAAAGTTCCGAGGAACGTTGTTCATTTATTTATTTTCTTGTGACTCTCCGTTTCTGAACCAGATAAAATGCGTTACAATTCCTCGGAGAAATCGTCTCGTTTTATTCATTTCTCATGGCTCCGGAAGCCCTCCCCGAGAACGCTGCTGCCAATCAGGCCGCGGACGATCTCGTCTCTTCCCTTGCGGCTTTCCAAGCTATCGACGATACCAATCCTGCTACCGCCACTGCTCGCAAGGTCATGCTCAAGGTCGCCATCAATGCTGGCGTACGTATTTTATTTTTCTACCCTTCCTCGGAACGGTTTCTGACTATTATTAGGGCCATATGAACCGCTTCAAGGAGATCTTGTACCATCCCGAGATGCACGACGCCAAGGAGGCTTTGTTTACGGTCCGCGACAAGGCGAACGCTTACAAGAAGCTCTTCCCCGACTTTAAGTTTGGCGACGCGGCGCTCATCGAAATTACGAACGCCATCAACTACTACCAGACTCAGCGTAAGGCGCATCAGGACAAGGTCCAGGCGAAGAAAATCGAGGACGAACGCAAGAAGGCCGCCAAGAAGGAGTCCTCGGTCAAGAAGGACGCCCCGAAGCGCGCTCCTCGGAAGAAGGTTCGTCTCCCTTCGCCTCTGTATTTTTCTATTCTTAGACCGCCATTCCTCCCTCGGAACTTTCTAGGTGGTCAATACCCCCGCTATCGTTATCGACTCCGATGAAGATCAGGGTGCGTCTAACGACCCTACCATTTCTCAGCCGTCTGACAAGGTAGCTGCTATTTTCCAGACTATATTTACGTTACTCAACGTTTTTATCGTCTCCAGATGGACGTCGACGACACCGCGGAACCTTTCGATCCCAAAAATCCGGTGCCTCCCCATCTGCACTTCAAGAAGAACCCGGGCTCCATCGTCACGGATTCCGGGGCACCTTTTCCCGTTGTGAAACCGGTGCGTCCCCTTCTCTAATTCTTTCCTCGGAACTCAGTCTCTTCTTAGTCCAAGTTGTCTACGTCTACTCCGAAGCGCCCCGAGTCGGTACGCATTCGTTACGAGCAGAACCGCTTCCTCAACAAGCATTCTGTGGCTTACAAGAAAGTTCTTAAGGTTTTGGACAAGACCGAGCACCGTCTTAGCGATTTCCCTCCTCGCAAGCGCGCTCGCGGCGGCTCTTATTACGAGATGGCATCGGACGACGAAGGCCCCCGGGTATGGTAAATTTCCCGTTCCTCGGAACCTCCCTCATCTCATTTTTCTTTCCTAGGGTTGGTCGATCCTGCGGACATCGAACGCACGGTGGCTTCTGCCGAGGCTATGGTCAAAATTACCACGCCCTCGCCCGGTAACGCCCGCTACAAGAGGGATATCGAGGGTGAAATTAACCACTGCTCGATTCGTCTTCGCCACCATTTGGACCGTTATGCAGTCCTCAAACAGGAGCTAATCGACTTCGAGGCGTCGCTTGTCTCGGAGATGGTCGGCATTTCCGAGGAAGGTCTCCCCGATCCTCCTGCTTCCGTATGTTCCGAGTTATTTAGTTCTTCTCAGCAACGCCGACATTCCTTTTAGTCGCCCGAGCCTTGAGCTCAGTTCTGTCGTTACTGAAAATCACCCCAACTCTCGCTTGCTTCTTTACCATCCGTACGCTTAGCTTAGCACGGACATTACGTTCAACCGTAGTTTTTGTGAATGTTTTTCCAGTAGTAGCGCCAATACATTTGTCTTGACCGCTCCATCGTTCCGAAAATCATTCCTCGGAAGAGTGATCGAACTCCTGTTTCGGTCTCACTCTCCTCCGTGTCTGCGTCTATCATCGTAGTGTGCTATCCTCATGCCGTTTGCCAACCAACACGAGTATATGGTAGCTTATATGCTCGAAGATAACCCGGTTCGTTTCCTCGGAACCCATATATGGTTACTTACTAGCCACAGCCACCTCCTACTTTGATCTGCGAACATTGTCGCTCCGCGGGCTTCTCGCGGTGCCACTTTGTTTCCTGGGGCCGCGGATGTCAACGTTGTGAATACCGCCTCTTCGACGACTGCCATTTCGCCCAATTGAACGAGTGGGAACAGTTCCGCGGGTCGGCATTTTTCCGTCCGAGCGGTGCGTTTCTGTTTCGGCCGAGCTTTTCTCAGCTGATTTCGTCGCCCCTTTAGCTGCGCCTATCGGCCGCTGCCCTATTCCTTATTCCGAGCTATACGCCCATGTGCCTGCAGTTTTCAGGTTCTATCGGCGTTGCTACTATAACCGTTTTCGCCGGGATTTTAAATTACAGCTTCAGCAATTATCCGCGTTCCAACTAATCGGTCTCCGAGAGTTCCCTGTGCAGAGGAATTATTATTCCTCGGCCGCTAAGAGGCTCATCGTTCGGCGTCTGCGAGAAGTGCTCCCCCTCGCTACTTTCGAGATGTACGCTCGTCAGTATAGCTGGACCGACTAGTCGCGATCATTGTACTTCATGCCGCAATGCATTTCATTCCCTGATACGGTTCCTCGGAACATTTTCCGATCTCTTTTTCTGATTCTAGACCCTATACGATCTATTCTAGAACCGATTTTCTCTATAAACGGGTTCCTCGGAACGCTTTTCTGTCCGAGCTCCCCTTCACAAAAATGCCCCGACTGTCCTCGGAAGAGAAATGGACGGTGTATATGCTCGAGGATATGCGGGTGAGTCTCCCTTGTTTAATTCCTCAGTCCTTTCTTATTCCTCGGGCAGCCTCCTCGCAACACTGCTTGTAGCGGCTGTCTTGATTATGGCATTCCTTGCGAATTCCAGTCCTGGGGTCGAGGATGTCGTGCTTGCGAACTTCGCTTGTTTCCCGACTGTCCGTTCGCCACCCTAGCGGACTTCAGTATTTTCCGCAACGGTCCGTTCTTCGACGAAAACCGTGCGTTCTTTTCTTCTTATATTCCTCGGAAGCAGCGCTAATTTATTTTTAGGCGCGCCTTTCCATAGGCACTTCGCGCCGTACGCTACTCTGCTTCCGCACTTGGAGGCTGCGTTTCAGCACCTCCGCCGGGTGTACTACGGTCGGCATCGTCGTGGTTTCGTTCGCCAGTTCGAGCGTATGACGCCTCAGGCGATCATCGACTGGTTGCAGATTCACGAGGACGACCCGTACTATCATCCTGATGTCGAGCGGGTAGCTTTTCAAGTACTCAAGTCCCGCGGGCTCGGTCGGGACGCTGATCTGGCTCCCGCTATCGCGCTCTTGGGTCTGAGCGAACCTACTACTTTAGTACCCGGTCCCTCGACTTCCTCTAATTAGTTCAGAACTCGCTTAGATAGACGCTTAGATCTACGTTTGTCGCCTATCAATAGTTCCTCGGAATCTCCGTCAATGAAATTCTCTGGTTCTATCGCGCTGTCCGTCTCTTCCTCGGAGTCTGAATCTGTCTCCTCGGAACCGTCTCCGGTTATTTTAAGACGCACATCCTTGAACTGTAGGTCCTTGCCTCTATATGGCTTGACCTTCTTCCTCGGAACTGGTGTATCGCTTTCAACCAGTTCCTCGAGAGTTTCTTTCGAAATATCTATGATCTTATGAATGTTTGCCGGCAATGGTATTGACTCCCGCGCGAAGTAAGGTACCACCCTAAACGCTGCGATTTTATCTTGGAACATTGCTCCATTCATTTCTGCTACCAAATAGGCTCCGCCCTTGGTACGTCTGATCACAACCATGGGTCCCAAATATCGGGCTTCCATCTTCGAATTTAAACTCTTCTCGACACTAGTATGTCTTACGAGGACCAAACTACCCGGTTTGAAATCGTAGTTCTGAATGGTATGTTTATGATATCTCTCGTATTTTTGTAGTGCCGCTTTCTTTTCCTGAGTTACTCGGGCTCTCATTGCCTCAACATGTTGCGAATGTTTTGCCAGAGCTTGCGCTCGGAACCCAATTAATTCCGAGTTCGTCAAAATTCTTCCGGGCAATTCTACCAACCAAGTCGCCTCTTCCAAATCCAATGGTAATATTGGATGGGCGCCGGTTACGAGGAAGAAAGGTGAACACCCTTTTCCTTTTCTAATGGTAATTCTGTCTGCCCACAATACCTGATGGAAGAAATAGAACCATTTCGAGGGATTCCCTCCAGTCGCTTTAATCAGAGACTGCCTGATGTGAAAATGCCCTGACTCTATTTTTCCGTTCGCCTGCGAGTTGTAAGGTGAGATTGTAATTCCCACAATCCCATATTTATCCTTCAACCAGGCTAGTGCCTTCAAAAATGCCGAGCCGTTGTCCGTAACCAAAATCCTCGGACAACCCCATCGACATATGATTTCTTCTAAAATGAACATTCCGAGGGTTTCAGCATTTTCGTTCCTGATTGGCCTAGCTTCAAGCCAACTAGATAGTGAATCCCGGGCGTCTACTACCATCGAATATCCATTCGAGACAGCTCCCATTTTCATCACATCTATGTGAACAACCTGAAATAAACTCGGGGTATGTGTCACAACTGGCGGAATTCTTAAGAGAGTCTTCTGTCGGACCTGACACGAGTGGCAAGTGCGCACGTACCAACTAACATCTCTATCAAATTCCGGCCACCAAAATCTAAGACCAATTAATTCTTTAGTTGCCCAGAATCCTTTGTGTCCCAGACTGTCATGAGCCGCTCGGAGCATATACATTCTATGTTCCTTATCGACTACCAACTGGTGCGCTGCGTCTCCTACATTTTTACGATAGAGCCTACCATCCTTCAAGAAGAAATGCGAAGCCCATCTCACAAAATTTCGGAATTGTTTCTGAGGAATGTTCCTCGGACGCTCCAGTGGATTTTCCAACCACTTCTTTAACACCTCAAGCCGGTTATCCTGCATCCTCGCTAAATTTGAGCGATGATCCTCGTTATACGGTTCACGTTTTTCAGGATCCCACTTCAACTCAAGTTTCGGAATTAGAGGTTCCGCGGCCTGAACATACTGAGGCAGAGGCATGTTCGCGCGCTCGTATTTCAATATTACGGCTTCTCGAACTTGTTTCTCTAGGTCCCTAGCCCAGTCCATATCGTATTCAAAGTCACCTGGTGATTCCGCGGAACCCACCATCTGTAAGTACCCTCCTCGGGTATCAATTTGATCTTTGAATTCTTCCAAATCTAGAGGCTGAGGCCCGCTCGGATCAGTATCTTCGTGATCCTCGGGAGGTTCATTGTCATCAAAACCTTCCTCGGGATTTTCAAACACCTCATCATCCGGCTGTGGGTCTCTCCTCGAGAGTCCGTCCGGTGCAAACGTTGCACCTGGCACATGCTTCAGTTTGAAATGGAACATCAGGATTTGTTCAATCCATCTGTTAATGGTCGCATTCGGCCCCATTCCTGGATTTTTCAACATACCCTTGATATATAGGGCATCCGTTTCGACCACAAGCCTGCGACACCCAAATAACCAATATGACATGGCATTCAGTGCTCGCATTAGACCATACAATTCGCGCTTAGGTTGTGAATATTGCGACTCCCTTTCATTCAAGGTGATCGATGCAAAGCGTGCGTAATATTTCTTAGTCGGTTCCTCGGGATCGTTTTGGTAGATAATTATACCCACCGCTCGCCAGGAGGTGTCAACTTGAAGCACAATATCCGAGTCCCACTCGTAATTTAAAGGCTTCAACGCTTTGCAATCCCTCAACGCTTCTCGTACGTCTGCTTGCGCTTTATCCTGTGCCTCTCCCCATTCGAAGGGCACTCCTTTCTTTGTGAGGTCGTTAATGGGTCCGACTATTTTTGCATAGTCTTTTATGAACATACGTAGTACCCCAACTGTTCCGAGGTAAGATTTTACCTGAGTAAAGTTTCCGAGGGGACCCCATTTCATAATAACATCGATTCTCTTTGGGTCCGCAATACGTCCCTCGTAAGAACACATATGTCCCACGACTTCAAA
Organism: Panellus pusillus; assembly: GCA_013387415.1. Lineage (NCBI taxonomy): Eukaryota > Fungi > Basidiomycota > Agaricomycetes > Agaricales > Mycenaceae > Panellus > Panellus pusillus. Next base: position 8,832 of record QVIE01000793.1, on the reverse strand, counting down.
CACTCCTTTGCAAAGGACCGCCTTCTTTCCGGAAAACGTTCCCCCGGCATATATCATTCTGGATACTATCCGGTTCAAATTTTGGAAGTGTTCCCACACAAATCGCCTAATGCCCGGATTTTCTTCAATCCGTTCATAGTCTCCTTCTTTGGTTTCGTAGCGGGTGGCTGGCCCTCGGACAGGTACATCATCAATATATGGGATCGTTACATGCGGGATTTCATCCCTAAGAATATATGTAACATCATCGTGGAATATAGGCACTGAGTTAGTCCAACCCATTGGTAATTTAACCAGCCTCATGGCTCCGAACGGTGTCTGGAACGTGGTATAGTCCCTAGATCCCTCGGCCAAGTCCCGGTTATCATATCCCACATACATATCTAATGCTCCTCCACAGGCTCTGCCCGCGAACTGTTCTGCTAACGCCTCGGTACCTGGCGTTACACCTGAATGTTGAATTGTAACTTCATTCAACCGTTCCAAGGAATGTACAATTCGTAATGATTTGCCATCCTTCTTGATTACTGCAAAGATAGGTGAGCGATATGATGAGTTCGAGGGCTCATATACACCCGCATCTATTTTTGCCTTTACGTTTTTGCAAAATTCCTCGTAATGACCTGGCGGAATGGGAATTTGTGAACAGACCCACGGAGTATGTGCTACTACCGGGATTTCCACGGGAGGGAAGAACTCATGTTTAAGACACCCTCTTTCATTCTCTTCCCAAGCGAAGCTTTTCTCATGTAACATCATAAAATGGTGCATAAGTTTTCTTTCCTCGGGCTCCAACAAGCCATCATTATGAATCGCATCAACTATGTCGCGTCGTTCCGAGGTATACCTGCCATTTTCTTCAAAATCTGGTGGTAGTGGATTCAACGTCGGCATTTCTCCCAAAGGATTTCCAGTTATCTTCCTTTCAATCCTGTATTTTTCGGGTAAAGCAGCCAGCACAGGCGTCACCTTATCCGCAACTTTCTTATATTTCTTTCCGAGGAAGGAGTCTAGCTGTTCGCCTTGACTCCTCGGAACCTCTGGTACCGCTGGAATTTTCTTCTTACATATTTTTCGAAGTGACTTAGGCATGGTCCTGCGAGATTCGCCCCGTAGCTGCAGAAGACTCATCTTCCTCGTTAGCTTTCCGGTTTGATTCCGTCTTTTCTCACGGTTCGATTTCTCGGCAATACCCGATTCGCCTACTTCTTTAAACACGAAGACTTCCATGCCCTCTTCTATTTCCTCTTTACCCGTATATTGGTCTAATAAACGAGTAGCTTTCTTATCTTTTTCTACTTCCGAGCGAGATGCATATAGATAGGCTTGAGCCCTATCTGCCTCGGAAGAAACTTTTCCGCTGGACGGCTTCCCATATCCAGTACAAATTAATCCTTGTGTTTCGTGATACTCCCAGGTTGTCATTAGTTCTCCCTCATCTTCGAGATCCTCGAACAATGTCAAAAATCCTCCTTGAGAGTTTCGGAGTTAGAGTCCTTTTTAGGTTCCTCGGAATCCCGTTGAATGGTTTTCTTTTCACCTCGTGCCGTAGTTGGTATCGTGACTCGTTCTTTCGAAACAGGCTCAGTCATTGTGATAGTTTGGCTACCATTCGACTCGTTTTTGAACACTGCCTCTGTAATGACTTCGAAAGGTCTCCCCAAAAGTAACTTATAGGGTGCAGACCGCAGAACGTGCAATTGTAAGAACACTGTGATGCTCCCAAAATTAAAAGAAACATTCCGAGCGAGGCCCAGGGTCCTTTCAACTTTGCCCGTGGAACCTTGCATGTAGACTGTGATGTCCGGATCCCACGGTATTTTGAACTGTACTGCTTCTTTCTCGGTTATCGAACAAATCTGTGATCCGCTGTCCAGCAACGATTCAACAGTTCCTCGGCCATTGATCAACGGAAATAGACACCTCAAGGCCTCGGACGTCTTGCCCACGAATATTGCCTTAGGTTCTTCTCCCGTTTTCAGACTCTCGTAGTATTGTACTACCGGGTCTTCGACTAAGACCGCTCCTTCTGGTACAGAACCTCGTTCCTCGGTGGTCACAAATATATATTGATCGAAAGGCAAATCCCCGGCATTGATCATTTCCGCGGGAGGCTCTTCCTTTATCTGTGATTCCTCGGAACATATTTCCGAATCTGCCTCCTCCTCAGTTTCATTGTCAATGATTTTTACTGAGAAATTGGACTCTTCTTCAGTCAGTAGATTCTTTAATAAAGGCCTCCGTCGTTTGGTAGTCATTTGGTTCAAATCTTTCTGCAGCGCATTGCTGGCCGCAATCATCCATTTAACTTTTACGGGTACCTCCATGTCCAAAATCTTTTTACGAATAATTTTCGCCGCTTCCGCGTCGTCTAAGTCCGTACTGACTTTGTATGCCTTTTCCTGCTGAGGCAAAATTTCCTCAGACTTGTCTGTAGGCTTCCTCGGAAGCACTGGTTCTGGAGCAGCATCCTTAACCGGCACGATTTTCCGGTAAGGTAGCTCCTCGGATTTATTTTTAGGATTTTCTTTATCCGGAGGCAAGTCGTCCTCATCTTCGACTTCCTCGACTGTTGGCTTCGGCCTAGGTTTTGGTTTGGTAATAACCACTTCCATCTCCAGCCTGCGCCGTCCTTGTTTTTGAGATTTTACTGTTTTATCTGATGGTTGCCCAGGTTTTTGTACTTCCTCCGGAGGCTTGCGTTTCCCGGGCGGGTTCCGCGGAGGCCCCTTCACCGGATTTACCGAAAAACCTGTTCCCCGGACTGCTCTTGACTAGTCCTGGTATTGACATATTGGCCAGTTGTGCTGGACCTGCCTCCAGACGAACTTCCGGAGTGCGACGGGTTGGATAAAATTGAGACCTGCCCGTTCTGTAGTCCTAGTTGCAACAACTGCTGTTTCAACTGTTGAGCTTCCACCTTCAAGGTCAGAATCTCATCTGCCCGAGGATCATAATTAGGATCCTCTTCCTCATCTTCCTGTTCTCCTTGGAAGTGTACTTCGCGTACCGAGGGAGGCAATTTTCCGTTATGCCTCGCAGCATAATACTCTTGTGCCCTCAAAGCTTTTGACTTATTTCTAGGCTCCCCCGGAATGTTATGTCCATCATACATATAGGGCTTGCCTTCTTGTACTTTGATCACACCGCTTAGGATATGTTCTCGGCGAACTTCGCAATCATTCTGAAAATGATTTCCTCCGCAATAGAAACAGTCTTGACTTGTAGGCCCCCTCGAACCAAAATTATTGCTCGGGGGACGCCCAGAATAATTCCAAGTCGGCCGGGGTGGCTGGGTATTGTTCGAACCCTGCTGCAACGCCGAACTGATTCCTCGGAGTATTTCTGCCGTTTCAACATGCCGTTTATGATCATCAGTGTTTCGCTTATCGGCTACTTCAGCCATAGTCTTTTCGAGATCATTGAATTTCTCGAACATCTCTGTTCGCAAGTTCGCCGCTCTTTCCTCAGCTTCATCCTCAGTTTCCTCGGAGCGCTGGTTCAAGAACTGAACATGCTTTGCTTTGGGTTTCGCATCCCTGTGACCCATCCTTGTATTCCAGGCCGCGCCATAGAAGGACACTGATTCCTCTTCTGCAATTTCCTGGGCAATTTTGACAAGGTCCTCCCATCGGTATTTATCATCCGCGGGGCGAACTTCTAGCTCTAGAGGCAACGGCGGGGTTGATTGTTGGCTTTGGCCCGAGCAACCAATTCCTCGTGCTGCTTCTTTGCTTTAATTGAACTCGGTAAGCTTTCCCTGGGCATGGACCGTAATTTGTTTCGAATTGCCTGAACAAATTCCTCATCCAAACACGCCAAGAAGCTTCCAACCATTTCATGATTAGAGACCCGATTTGCCAACTTGTCTATTATTCCTCGGAGCTTGCGAACCAAGGCCATGTATTCCGAGGGCTCGTCAATTCTGACTTCCTTCCTGGAATAACTCTTGACTAGCCTTGTCAGCTGCTTTATTGAGCCTTCCTCGGCTTCCTTAGCCTCCGGATAATTCTCAAAGAGCTCTTTACAGAAGTCCTCGTAAGTGAATGCTGCGTCATACGACGCAAACTTCCGCCAGTCTCGGCTAAGCTTAGGTACAGCATAGCGTACTGCTAGGAACTTTTTGTCCTCATCCGTAGTAGCGTTATAAGTCACAATAAAATCTTCGATCTGTTCAAGATACCATCCCAAGTCCTCGGGTGTTTCACCGGTGAACTGGAAGGTATTTTTAGAGTTCGGTAGGGGTAGTTTTGTTCTATCAAACACCATTGTAGTAGCGATTGGTTGGAACTGGGTTTGAGTTTGAAGCTGCGAGTTCGTAGGTGTAGCAACAATCTCTGGGTTCCTCGGAGAATGACTTCGAGATCTGTGAGGCTCTGGTCGATTATTCCGAGACTCAACGTTGGCTGTAACTCGTTCTAAGGTTCGAGCAGAAACTGACTCGCGCCCTCTAACAGTAGGAACAACGGTTCGTAGAGATTTCTGGGTATTCACAGCACTGGTACTCGATGCTCGTGAATTGTTTGTGTTCCTCGGGACTGATCCTTGTGGAACAAAATCGGGTGCTTCTGGAACTAAGCTCCCTTTTCTGGGTTTGACAGCTGGCTTCCTCGGAGGTTGTCCGAAAGACAGTTTGTCAGGTTTTTGTGTTCAAAGTGGCTTTCTTTAACCAACTTTCAAATTCTTCAGTCTAATTAGACTGACACTTTTCTTCGTTAGAAGATTTCTTTCTTTTGGAAATATCAAAATGGACCCTCGCGGTGGGCTCCAGATGAGACGGCGACTCCGACACACTAGCGTGAACTTAAAATAGATTTAGGATCTTCCGCGGAACGTTACTGCAAAGCAACTACCACTTAAAACCTTCAATCCACACACACACACAACAACCAAATGAACCTTGGTATGTCAGAAGTCTCAACAATTTGAGTTCGGGTCACCCTGCAGTATACAGGTAAGATTAATGTTTCCTCGGAAAGCACTCTTCGTTTCTTAGAAACGTATCAGATCAAACTTTGAACTAAAGAGTCCTCGGGTTGATAGATTTCGGTCACAAAGTACACGAGTGAACAATGTATTGGGTTTTTATATTTAGATTCCTCGGAAGTATGTTCCTCGGAAAGGTTTTTGAAGCGTCCAAGGGGCGAAACCTTGCGAACCTCAGTAGAAACACCCGGGGGTTTAACCCAGCGTACTTCCTAGTAACAATTTACAACCCCGATGCAACACGGAGAGGAACTGTGCTACAGCGAACCGTTCACACAATTGACCCAAGTTGAACCAGAGCTCGGGTACCTTTGAAAGCTTATTTGAGGGTGGCCTCGATTGACTCACGCACACAACACGCCCACTTTGGTTATGCCAACAAATTCACTTTATATGTAACTAGCTAAGAAATGTTTGGTAACAAATCTCCGCGGAACGTCACAGACCACACCGCAACCGTTTTACTAGCTTGGACCGAGGTCTGGGCAAGTGGGGGGTTCGATATGATACTGTTCCTCGCGTTTCTGGTGGGTTTATATACATTTTTACAAGAGTGATGAGTAAATATTCTACAGTAATAATTGAGTGGTGGTGTTTATTTCTCCGATGCCCCGCGCGTAAATATGCCTGTTTTTGGGTCGGACAGTCAGCCAGATTATCCCGAGGGACTGCCAAGAACCCTTCCGAGGGAGCTGCCGGACGCGCGTCCTGCTCTCTCTCTGCCTATTGGTTCGATCTTTCCGCTCTGTACCTTTCATTATACCTTTTCTGGCCTCAATTGTGGAGCCAGGGCGCGAGGGTTCGCTGCCGGGTACGCGTGTATGCGCGGCGCCAGAGTACTACTCCTTTTCTTTATGTTATCTTAATTGGTCATGCCGTAATGTCGCGCAAATCACGCCACCGTGAAAAGCCGATATTCCCGACGAGTAATTCCGACCCCGAAGTGTTCCTCGGGCCTGAGTTCGATTCCGAGGAAAGCCATTCTTTCCTCTCTGTGAGTTGGGCGTTACCCAAAATAGTATTCTTCATATATTCCAGTTCCTCGGAACCACTGTTCCTACTAGACGCGCTATTTATAGTTCCTCGGAAGTCTGCAATATGCATATTTCTCGAAACAATCATTTTCCTAGTAAGAAATCTTGAAAAAGTCTTCCTCGGAATATGTTCGTGCAATGGTCTTTTGTTATGGGTATATCTCCTGGGTATGGTGCCTAGCATTTCGTTCCTCGGAACCCTTTCGAGTTGGTATACCGACTGCCATTTGGTAGAACAGCCAAGTATTTACCATACTGCCGAATTCCCGCTCGTATATGCATCATTAACACTCGATCAGCAGCTCGGAGCTCGACTCTGACCCTAATTGTATATCACCAGATAGAGGCATTGGTGTGCGCACCAAAATTGCAAAAATGCAAGATTACACGCCTGTTTATTTAGCAGTCGTATCACCGTACAAATTGATAAAGCCATTGAGGCTAACGAAAGCCAACGTATTACAAACCCCGAATCAATTACAAGCAATATACTTGATAATATCCCCAACGAACGTACCCCGAATCGATTACAAGCAGTAAATTGATCAAGCCTGACCCCGGATGTACGTATCCCCAACAAGTGTACCCCAAACCACGTAAACCTCAATATCCATATTTGGATAACGCTCTTACCACTTTCAATCAAAACCGTATCAACCCACCTCAAAGAACTATTAGTTGGTTTGGTCTGATTTAACTAATCCCACCTACCAACTAGGGAACAAATTTTCCTGTCAACACCGCGCATACACACTATACCCGGCAGCGAGCCCTTGCGCCCTGGCTCCACAAATAAAGCCGGAAAAGGTATAATGAAAGGCACAGAGCGGAAGGATCAATCCAATAGGAAGAGAGAGAGCAGAACGTGCGTCCGGCAGCTCCCTCGGAAGAGGTCTAGGCGGCTACGAGGAGTAATATGGCTGACCGCCAAGCCCAAAAACAGGCATACGAATGCACGCGGCATCATCAGAAATAAATACCACCACTCAATTATTACTGTAGAATATTTACTCATCACTCTTGTAAAAATGTATATAAACCCACCAGAAATGCGAGGAACAGGATCATATCAAACCTCCCACTTGCCCAGACCTCGGTCCAAGCTAGTAAAAAGGTTGTGGTGTGGTCTGTAACGTTCTGTGGAGATTTGTTACCAAACAATTCTTAGCTACTTACAATATAAAGTGAATTTGTTGGCATAACCAAAGTGGGCGTGTTGTGTGCATGAGTCAATCGAGGCCACCCTCAAATAAGCTTTCCAAAGGTACCCCTTATGATTTAGCTTTGCAGGTGATGTCGTTAATACGATTTTGTGTAGTTTTCTGAAGTTGTCGTAAGTCGTTACTGAATGTGTGGTTTAAAGCTAAATTATAGTTTGGCGTGAGTGTCGTTACTGAACGGTTTTTATGATTAGAATGGGTTCTGAAACCCTCAAGAGTGACCTCGAACTTGAATCACACAACAAATAGAATCACTTATCTGACCCTGACCTTCGAGACACAGTTCTTGACAAACTCAGGGCACCTATCCACAGGCTAAGAAGCTAGGAATCGGGTCGAATTGGCTCTTTGGCTAAGAAGCTGGAGCGTCTTCTGCTATGATAAAGTAGAATGTCTACGTGGTGTATTGAAGTAAAGATTGGATGCTGTCACATGAGGAACAGCTCTCATTATATACTACTAAGTTACTAGAACATTTTAGGAAGCCATGGAATAGTCTGGCAATGTGCTAGAATATTCCTAGCCTGATGGAATGTGCTAGAACTTTCCTGTAAGGACTGTGCTACAGAAGAAATATCCAAATGTTCTAGAAGATTCTTGTAGCTTCCAACAATTTCCTGAACATTTGGTAGTACAGCTGATTCTATACTAGAGTTGTAACTAGAGTGGCCGTGGTTCAATCAATGAACTGTAAAGTAAGTGATCGCATCAAGATCCCTCGATGCCAACATGATCCAGTCATTGAAAAGCTTGAATGACAAGATAGAAACCATATTTAGACTTAAGTAGTATGTCTGCACTCAGAGAAGTGATTTGAGACATAATTGATATTTAATATACACAGACAGACCAAAAACACAAGGTACTATCTGATATCATCACAGTACCTGAGCTCTGGTTCAACTTGGGTCAACTGTGTGAACGGTTCGCTGTAGCACAGTTCCTCTCCATGTTGCATCGGGGTTGTAAATTGTTACTAAGAAGTACGCCGGGTTAAACCCCCAGGTGTTTCTAACTGAGGTTCGCAAGGTTTCGCCCCTTGAACGCTTCAAAAATCCTTCCGAGGAACATATTTCTGAGGAAACTAAATATAAAACCCCATACATTGTTCATTTGTGTACTTTGTGACCGAAATCTACCAATCCGAGGACTTTTCAGTTAGAAGTTTGATCTGATAAGTTTCTGAGAAACAAAGAGTGCTTTCCAAGGAAACATTAATCTTACCTGTATACTGCAGGATACTAAATTTGCCCTAAAATCTTTTGTGTAAACTTTCAACATGGTTGGCCGTGAAAGTTCCATCAAAATTCTGTGTCTAGCCTGTGGGCCATCAGAATTTTGTTTCAACTTTGCATCTGACCTCAATCTTTCGAAAAAAGGCTTAAAATCACAAAAAGTCCCATTAAATCACCCGCTATCTCCTCCTCAGTCCACATCTGGAACACTAATGTTTTGCCTTGCCTTTTCGCTATACCATGTTTAAGCTTGCCACTGTCTTTCACAACAGCTCTCTTCTTCTGCGTGAAGTTCATCAAAAGTGTGTTCAGTCTTTAATCCAAACTTTGTAGAAAGAATGTTTTCTAAGTTGTATT
>QVIE01000586.1:0-19385 GCA_013387415.1 Panellus pusillus | reverse complement strand
GAGGAGATGCGAGACATTTGCGACCAACTGATTCTGAAGGTGCGACGCATTCTTTGTTTGACACAGCATTTCGAAAACTCGGCGTATCCCAGTGGGCAAGGTAAGCACGGTCATCGCGCCTCCCGAAACTCATTCTGATTCAGATAACGACTGATAGGTTTGGGCCTGAAGCAACTCTGGACCTGCTGACGATTTACGCGTCTCACCCTTGATACCATACGCCTACTGTTCCATGTCCTATCGGTCAGTTCACGGTCAGAAACTCAGTGATAAGTTCACAAACATCCGTGTGCAGGGTCAACTCATTCTACACTGTAAGATTAGATCGAACTAGATATTTCTAGTCTGATCTTCGCTTACCTTTTACACAAGGAAAAGCAAACCCCATTCGTTGCCGCGATGACGGACTTCCTTATCGAGAGTGGCCTCCGGTCGACGCGGCCCAAAGTGCTGCAGGCCCTTGTCGGAAACAACGCCAAGTTCCAGCAAGATATCAAGACGATGACGGTATTATCCTCTCGTCATCAATGCGGACGCTGGTTCTAACTTGGACTACTGCAGGACCTGGGCGACAGAAGTATTGGACACCTTGATCCGATTGTTCTCGGCTGAACCTGTCATTATAGTCGTTGCGGAGCGACAAGCACATCCAATCGACAAGAAGACCTGCTGAATACCATGCTTTACTCGCGCGACCCAAAGACGGGGAAAAGCATGGAGCGAACGCTATCTCTCGCAATGTCTGTCTACTGTGTCCTACATTTCCAACAGTTGTCTAACTTCCTCGCACAGTTGATTACGTTCTGATTGCAGGTGCGCTTCGCTATTGGAAGCCCTCTTCCGGTTGAACTGAAGTTGACCTGTTTTTTGCAAGGACACGAAACTTCCTCAGGTGCGCAAGCAGTACGAGAACAGCTTCAGCCGGGCTTCATGCAGTGCCAGGAATGCTGACTTTCACGGTGTATTACCTTCTCAAGAACCCCGAGGCGCTGAGGAAACTGCGCGCAGAGATTGACACTGTGCTCGGTGACCGTCCAGCCCAGGCCGAAGATTTTGCAAACATGCCTTACCTACGTGGTGCGTGTCGTTCACAGCCGCTGTGAAGCACTGCATCATTCATTCTATTTCTCTCTATCGTAGCCGTGATGTACGAATCCCTTCGCCTATCGCCCACCGCCCCGAGACGCGGGGTCACACCGCTACAAGACACCACGCTCGGCGGGGGAAAAGTATTTCGTCAAGGCGGGAACCCCGATCACCCTGCAGATTTGGATCATGCACCGCGATCCAGCAGTCTGGGGCGACGACGTGCGTTCCTTAATCAGCTTCGTATCGTTCGCTTTTATTGACCGTGTGAAACAATGATGTATCAGGCAGAGGAATTCCGTCCGGAGCGAATGCTGAATGGAAAGTTTGAGGCGCTGCCGGTGCGTTCGCTTTCCCATGTCCGCTGCATTTCTCTAGTCTATGTGTGTTAACCGTATGTTCTAGCCCAATGCGTGGCAGCCGGTTCGTACCACCCCGCGTGTAATTGGCGTACGCCGTACTTATCATCACTCTGCAGTTCGGGTTCGGTATGCGTGGCTGCATCGGTCGCGCCTTCGCGTGGCAAGAGGTCGCGCTAGTTCTCGCGACCGTCTTCCAGAAGTTCGACCTCTCGCTCGCAGACCATCATATACACTTCAACTCAAGCAAACCCTTACCGTGAAGCCCAAGGGATTTCACATTCACGCACGGCCGCGTACTGGTCGTACAGTGTTCTATGCTACTCCGGCTTCGAGTCTCAAGAAGCATGGCGATGATACCCAGCCAATAGTGCCACCTCCGCAAGTGGGAAAGCCGCTGTACGTCTTCTACGGCTCCAACACGGCACCTCGGAGGCTTTTGCGCAGAGGATTGCCAATTCGGCGCCGTCGTATGGTTAGCTTCAAGTTCGAAGTAGAAACAATATTTGCTGATCTTTTCTAATGGAACGATGATTAGGCTTCAAAGCGTCTATAGGTACCTGGATTCCGCCGTTGACAAAATCCCAACCGACGGACCCGTGATCATCATCACCGCCTCGTTTGAAGGTGTGTAAGATCGATCTGCGTCCCCCATTCCTGATGCTGAGTCGTTCGTACTCAAGGACAGCCAGCGGACAACGCCGCTCGCTTCGTAGACTGGTTGCGTCACCTTGAGGGTACTCAACTGACCAATGTGCGCTACGCGGTTTTCGGATGCGGAAACTCAGATTGGACGGCGACATATCAAGCCATCCCCAAATTATGCGACTCCCATTTCGAGAGGCATGGTGCGAGCCGGATCGTGGATCTCGCGGGGAGACGCGAGCTCCGCTGCCCTTTTCCAGACTTTTGACGAATGGGAGACTGGCCTCTGGAGCACGTTGGTCAAGGTGTATGGAACGACCGCCGTCAAGTCGGAAGCCGCGGGGCTTCAAGTCCGGTCAGTCGATTCTGGAAAGGAACGTGCTGTTGCACTCCGCCAGGATGATGCGCTTTCAGGACGTGTGTAGAGAACAGAGTCCTGACGCACCATGGACCCGTCAAAAGGCACATTGGTCAGCTGTTCACTGCTATAATGTGAAGCCGCAACTCATAATGCACTAGAATTCGAGCTCCCTGAAGGCGCTACTGCTAGAGGTGGGTCTAAATCTGGTACTCGATCATAACCTTCGAATGACACGATCCCAGCCGGCGATTATGTCGCTATGTAAGTCGTATTCACGTTCTCAGTGTCGATGAATTCTAAACAGTGGACGCAGACTGCCACAGAATCCAGCAAGAGACGTTCATCGTGTCCTCGCTCGTTTCGGGATGTCAAATGAGGAGGAGGTACATTGAATCCGTGTATTTCTGCTTGAAATCTAACGGTTTACCAGATTGTCATATCCACTGCGGGGCCTACCTCACTCCCGGTCAACAAACCTGTCAAACTATGGGAAATCCTGACCGGCTACGTCGAATTGAGCCAGCCAGCAACTACTCGCGACCTTGAAACCCTGTCGCAGGCTGCCAGTGTGGAGACGACTAAGTCGCATCTAAACACCCTGAAGGCGTCCTATGCCGAGGCGGTAGTTTCGAGGCGCCTCAGCGTCCTGCAAATTCTCGAGGACCACCCCGACATCATCATTCCCCTCGGTACATTCATCCAAATGCTCCCGAGCATGCGTTTCGGCAGTATTCTATCAGCTCTTCCCCCGCTTTGGAATCCCAGCCGTATCACCGTCACCGTGAGCGTCATTGCGGATTCTGTGCCGACGGCGACCCATGCCACACCCTTCCTTGGCGTTGGTTCCAACTACCTCGCAAATCTGCGCCCAGGCGATCGCGTCCAGATGGCCGTGCGCCCATGCGCTTCGGCGTTCCATCTGCCGGCTGATCCGCATACGCCGGTGGTGATGTTCTGTGCCGGCAGCGGTATTGCGCCGATGCGCGGCTTCATTCAGGAGCGCGCGGCGCAGAAGGCGACGGGGCGTGTTGTCGCGAAGATGCTCCTCTTTTTTGGTTGCCGTGCGCCGGATCAAGACTTCCTCTACTCCGACTCCGATCTTGCGGAGTGGATAAAACTCGGCGTGGTGGATGTGCGTCCGCGTTCTCGCGTGCAGAGTCTCAGTCGGAGGGATGCAAGTATGTGCAGCAGTAAGTTTCTCGAATTTCGTTGCAGCTAGGTTTTCACAAAGATAATCCAGCCGTATCTTGAAGGACCGCGAGGATGTCAGGGCGGCATTCCAACAAAATGCGATGGTATGACTCTGAATAATACTAGTCGCTGATATCTTATGGTTTGCGAAAGTTCTTCACTTGTGGGTCTGGTGACGTGGCAAAGGTATCAAGGCAAGCCTAGTCGAAATCATTCAAGACGCGTACGGCCTCACCACCGAAGCGGCCGTCGAGCGTTTCGAGCGGGTCACTCAAGGCAGATATGCGACGGACATCTTTGATTAGCCTGTGGTACGCAATGAGTGAACCACGGGTGAATCGTAGACCCGCTGTACGAATAGAACAAATTTACTGTTTTCTTGGTCAATGCCAGGACAAAACCTGGGTTCACAGTGGCCTATTGTCAATTCTTATCCTCTTTCTCCCCGTGATGCACTCAGCGTCTGTCTTGAGCAGCGATACTTCATGATCAGGAACGAGGACGGCGCTCATGACCACACACGCGTTGTTCCAAATCAGGTGGCCATACCAGATGCCGAGAAAGAGTGCAATAGAGACCGCGTTCGATCGGAAAGAGAATATCGATGTTATATAGCAGCGCTACGCTACAAGGGCGATACATATACTGTTCTGGGACATACCATGCCCGGGCTATCACGCCTCGATAGAGCCGAAGAGATGAGGAACGACAGGAAGGCGGTGGCGGTCAAAACCGGCGCCAATCTCGTCCAATAAAGCACACGACGAAAGATCATCCTGCGGGCGAAGGTAGCATGTATGTACCTGAAAACCAATCGAGCACACCAGAATGGATGCATGAAAGCCATGGGTCCGCCCCAGCGTCAGTCAAGGTACTTGGGCAGCACGCCGTGTCGTCCCCGTCTGCAAGCGTTTCTCCGTCCTTCTCGTTCACGTAAAACACCACTCCACCGCCGCTCGTCCGCGCTCGTGACGCTGCTGCCACCTCGAGACGCTCCACCCGTTGGCGGAGGAGTCGTAACTCCGCCTCGAGGTCCGCGTGGGCTTGCGCGCCCGTGACCGTTGCCGCGGTGGAGAGCCCGTCATCGGGGCCGGCGTTGCGCGAGGGGAATATGCGGCGGGGGCGGCGATGCATAAAAAGCAGGGTGCCTGCGAGCACAAGGAGAGACACAGCAAGGCTACCGCCGATAGATGCAGCGATGACGGCGCCTGCAGGAAGGGATGTTTGATGCGCTGTCGAGCGCAGGGGTATCGGCGTCGCAAAGGCAGTCCCTGTGGCATCGGGGGAGTTGCTGATGCTCGTCGAAGTCGCCGGTGTCGGTGTTACGCTGTGGCTGAAGGAGATGGCAGTGGGGAGAAATGGTCCCCTGCTCGGTTCTGGGTCATAGTCGCCGGGGGGCTCGAAGACGGCTGACGAAGGAGTTGAAAATTCGCTCGGAGCAGAGCTGCTGTCGGACTGAGGGGGTAGCAGGGGAAGAGGAAGCAAGGATTACGGTCAAGGGTACGGAGGAAGCGCAAGATGCCCACAAACCTCAACAGCTCCAACGGACAGAAGAGAGAAGGGAAGAATAATAACGGATAGGAAATGCAAGCGCCGCAGCAGCATTATGAAAGGAGGTGAGGGGAAAGCGCGGGGAGCCTGGAGTCTGAGAGCCGCGGAAGTGGAACACACGACGGCGATTCGTCACCGTTGCCGTGGTGCCAGCGACGATGGTGACGAAAGTTCTCGCTACATTTAGATCTGTTAGTATCAGGATAAGATGGATGGGAGGCACGTTTCAGACCGCGGAGATGAGGCCAGAAGCGCTGCGAGCATCCGTACGATTCAGCACTGTTCGATCAACACATATCGCTGCGGCTGAAAGTTTCAAACAACGCCAAATTTATCGGCACCTGTTGTGACTTGTCTTACCCCACTGCGCAACAACTTGGAACCTTGAAGGTAACTCCTGCTCTCCAACGAGAATTCGGAATGAAAAACTCTCAGATTCTGAATCCGCCGCGTGTGTACTACTTACCGGATGGAAGCCGCCAGCTACATGTGGCCAAGCCTTGGGCCGATAATCCAGCTGTCAGCATCGTAGGTTACAGCAGCTCAGAACGGTAATCTCGAGACCTGATTTTACCTCAGCGGTTACTAACGGAAGCTAACGGACTGGTCGCCGATCATGATAATTATTTCCTCCTCATGCGAGGGAATCAAGATAAGTACTCGTTCCGGACTTCAATCTGCCAGTGAAGTAATTATAATATACTTAACCTTCAACTGGCCGGTAGTTGACCTGACCTCGCTCATACTTCGGTGAAAATTCGCGGCTCAAATAGTCTTGTATCTCCGCCTCTCTATCTCAAAAAAGTACCAAACAGATAAGAATTCGTTCCCGCGTCTCCCAGGGATTCCATCCCCTCTATCCGACTCGATTACTCAATAACCACAACTTGCGAGCGTGAGCTTGAACACGAGCCCCTCGAGCAAGGCTATGACACCGCCGATCCTACACGTCCGACTCAGCAACACAAACCGTCTTCAACCGCAAAAGACTCACAGCCCACCGACGAGCGCGAGAACACCCGCGAGAACGTCATCAGCACCGCAGAGTACCTTGTCGAGCGAGGCGTCCACCTTTGCGAACAGGGTCCAAATCTCCGGGAGGAGAAAGCCCCCTTGAGGAGGAGACTGTCAAGGGATTCGGAGATGGCCTATCGCAGCGGTGAGTGAGCCTCTCAAAATGTAAGTCAAGGATGAATTTACGATAACGATTCCCCCGAGAATGGCGGCGATTTCCTCTTTCTCCGCGCTGTCTTCTTCAATGGCGAGGTCAGCGAGGGCGGCCGCAGCTGTGTCGAGCGCTGTGATGAGCTCCTCGATGAGCGGGGAGACCTTATCTTCGGCGAGGATGACGATGCCCAACGCGTCTAATATCTTATCTAGAGATCATTTTGCGGCAAGGGGAAGCACAGCGCGTACCGATCTTGAGAAGAATCTCGTCCGTGGCGCTCTTCAAGGTGCCGCATACGCCGTCGATGTCCACGGTACCGCGCTTCGCCAGGGCAGCCGCGGGCGCTGCAGCTGGGTTCGCCGAAACGGTAGCCACGGCCGAGAGCATGAAGAGGGAGACGAAGCGGGAGAACAACATCGTTGAAGTTGTTGAGTGAGTGCGTAGATTGCTTGGGGGCGACTGGGAGAGCTGCTTGAATCCCAAAGAAAACTGTTGGGCTGGTTTATAACCTTTTCTTCGGTGAGACGCGTGTTCACGTTACTGGTTGGTTAACATTTCCAGACGTACATGTCCGAGTCGTCTCGAGTACAGCAAGGTATCTGACCCGCGTTCAGTCCCCACTCTGACGGTTGAATGACGACACCGACTGGGTGGAGGATCTTGAGAGCACAAAAGCCGCGGTCAAGAGAAGCTTTCATCTAGCTTTGCTGTGCTAAGATATCTAACCGGTGTTCAGTCCCTGGCACTCCTGCGGTTTATTGAGGAGAGGGACTCGGTGGAGAATCTTAGAATCACAACAGCCGCGGCCGTCCTTCAGACTCCAGTGGACTAGTATAGCCTGTCTCGCCGACCACTTCTCATTTTCAACCGTTTTCTCAAAACTGCTTTTCTCGTATGTACTTACAGCAACCCCACGAGCGACGTACAGAGGGGAGATTATAGAACATCTTTGCTTTCTCCGGCCGTCCAGGGAGCGTGAACAAGTCAACCGACCGCGCATTCCAACGAACGATGCATCGATGACGACGAGGAGTCTCGAACTCGAGGTCCAGGTCAGGTCCTCCAGTCATTTCACCTCATTGTTAGCAATCTACATCGTACGCTCAGAATCCCTACGAATGCAGCACCAACGATCCACTTTGACATTCTCTTCTTGTTCAGGGGCAACCACTCAAGTTATCATCCGTAAGTACCTTGTTGCAAGAATCCGCGTTATGAGATGAGCGGTCATGAGCGATTACGGCCCGTATCAGCTATCTAGGGGGTCTTACGAGTCGATTGCAACTACTGGGGAGAACGGCTCTCGTCCTTAGGGTGGCCAGCGATACTTCTACGTCTCAACAATTGCATAACCCAATAATGCATTTGTGCGGACCGATTCAGCTGCGCTGCGAGTAATGGTTAGGTAACACGAGAGCACGCGCCAGGAATCATTCCCTCTTCAATTCGACATGTACAGCTGAACCTAGTGCAGCATCGGCGCCGGGCAGCCCGCCCGGCGCCGCAAGCTTGTTCGGAATTTTCTCGAGCACTGCTGCAAGTTGCAGCCTGTTCGACTCGAATTGGTATCTACACACCGATGTTCCCAGAACTTTTGGCAGAGGAAATCTAGTCAGTGGAATGCACTCTCGGGCCGTCGGCACAAGTGAAAATTGATCCGAATCAGTCTTGCCCGTGATCACCGTTTTGATCCCGCTGACTGAGAATCGGACTGCGACAGCGCCACATTGCTCATCTTGCACTTTTTTTTTTTTTTTTTGTGGAACGGATACAGGTACGTTGGAAAGCTTCGCGATTCCATTCGCTGTTCTTCCCGTCGGGTGCTGTTTAACGCTTTCGCGTTTCCATACACCTTCATCCGGGCCGACATTGTCGGTCCTTCCTACCCCGTTGGTTTGGCTGTGGAATTGGAACCCAGCCGAGGAATATAAATTCTGTCCACCCGAGGTAATGCTTTTACGCACTATGCCCAGCCTTAGCTGCTGCACTCGTGTGGGACTCCAGATAAGGGACTCAGGGGGTCCATCAGCAAACATAAGCAAGCTGTGCCCCCGTCATTGTCTCTACCCGATACCCACTAAAACCCCGGTCTCCCTTGTCCAGTCTCTAGGGAGTTTTTCCTCGTTTTGGAGAACCTTGCTCCAGGTGCGTAGCACTAGGTCTTTCTTGACTGCCTTCTTACTGAATCTCTGGTCATTCGCCAGTGTGGCGTCTACCGCCATTCGGCTGTTTATCGCTTTCAGCCATCGGTTTCGAATCTCTTGAATTGAGGAGGGCTCTTTCTCCTGTATTAGCCTTTCGTTTCGGATCTTCCATATTAAGTGTGCTGATTCTGATACTAGTATTCTGTGTAGTCGGGTCGTACCAGCGTCTCCTTTTTTCATCGCTGCGCAGCCCATTATCTGCCCTAGGGTTGGTGGCAAGAGGTCATTCCCGGATTTCAGTTTCCACAGCTCGCTCGCAAGGTTCCAGATCTCGTTCTGTCCCGGGGCTTCGCATTTCGTCATTATGTGTTCCATCGATTCGGTTACCATACATTTTTGGCATGTGGCCTTTTCTTCATGGCCAGGGATGTTGGTCCAGTGGTCTCCCACCTTGTAGCCTCCGTGGAGTGTCATCCATATGAAGAATCTCACGCTACGTCCAAGGTCTTTGTGTTTCGTTGAACGCCATATCGTTTTTTTGGAGGGTAGGGTATCTGTTGGGTCGGCAACGGCCCATTGCGCTAGTTCCATATTCTTTTTGGTTGTTCGACGGTCTAGTAGTTTCTGGTATGTTGTTTTTGTCCGTTTTATCAGTTGTATCATCTTATATGCGCTAGATTGTGTCGTCGTTTTCAGTTTTGCTCCTGGGATCACGAATCTTGTGTCTGGTTTCACGTTTATGTCGTCGGCCATGGGCTTGTTACAGCCTTCTGCCGCCAACTTATCTGCTGCTTCGTTGCCCGGGATTCCCGCGTGTCCTTTGATCCAGGTGAGTGATGTGTGTGCGTGGCATTTCCTTAGTTTGCTTATAATCGTTCGAATAAGACGGCCGTTTGCGATGTTCTCAAAACCGTTGTCTTCGTTTTTTCTTAGGTATTTTGTTACTGCATTAATTGATATTTTCGAGTCGCTGTTGATCGAGAGTAGTTTTCTCAACGAGCAGTTCTCTACTGCGCGCAGTATGGCTATTAGTTCCCCTACATTGTTCGAGGGGTGTAGGTTGTCCGGTATTCTTATGCTCTCATTTTTCGGGTCGTTTTCTCCATAGTACACCCCTGCGCCTGCTCGTGCGCCTGTGCTCCCGTTGTTGATGGCGGATCCATCTGTGTTAGGGTTGGATTTTAACTGTGCCTTAAAATCCCGAGCTCAACCGACCTAAGTTCTATTGGAATAGAAAAGGTGCAGATGGGTTGGGATAAAGACTGGTTGTCCCTCCCATCTGCACCAAACAACTATATAGTACATCGAGATCAGAACGTAAATAAAGCGTAGTCAAAGTAATTATGATAGCGTCCGTATTGCCTTACACCCCTCCCCCCAGGACAAGTATCCGAGTCCGATGAGCAGAAGACACAGCTGACGCAGACCTTCACGGGCTAAGCGTAACGCTGCCGCATGTCGGTCCGGGGGCTGCTAGGCGTCACGCTGCAGCCGTCCCGTCAGGTCGCTTTGCGTCCCCCATCTCCACGTCCTCGTTGCCAGGATGGGGCTGATAGTTGGTGGTCACGCCCGGGCGGACGGGGCCGTGGCGAAGCGCAGGCCAGCGAACTTCCGGCGCGGCGTTCACGTCCATGATGGCGCGCTCGTCGTGCGGGAATGCGTCGGGAAAAGAGACGGCGGTCAAGTCGACGCCGTTGCCCCCGAGACGGACGAGGCGGCGCACTCGAGCATAATCCTCGAGTAGCGCGGTCTCTGCGGACGCCGGCGCCAACCCGTGTTGGACCAGCCACGCTGCTACATGCCAAGTGGATATGTTGATCGCGGAAAACGGGTAATGTTCCAACGGCAGCGTCGCTTCCGGGTAGCCGCCAAGCTCGACGAATTTCCCGTATACGCCGCGCACAGACAGAAGGCGGATTGCGCACTTGAGGAATTGGGCGCGGTCGATCGACGTATCAGCGCGGCGCGGAGCGAGGGCGTTGAGGGTGTTCCAAGCACGAAGGTCGTCGGCGCTGGGCGTGGCTATTTGGACCTCGGGTGCCGGCAGGCATCCTGCGTTCATGCGGACGCCACGCGGCCACTGCTGGGGCGAGATCGATGTAAACCACCGCTGCAGTGCGCTCATCGACATCGCGGCACCGTGGGTGGACGCCACCACGCCTTTGCCGCGGGGCGCGTTCTCCGTCAGAATCAGAAGGCCGTCCGCGCGCGGCATCAGCGCACCGAGGAACGGTCGGTCGTTGGCCGCTACGGCGTCCTCAGGCTGCGGGCCTCCAAAGACGGCCGGGATCACGACCGGTGCCAGCGGTTGGGCACCAGGCGCAGCACCATAGCGTACCCCCGTCGGTCGGGGCAGCGTCTCCCGCGTAACGTCTTTGAAGGCCGCGAGGGCCTGGTTCTGGCGGGCGAGAACGCACAGCTCGCCTACGTTGCGACGAAGGGTCGGGTCGTTACCCAGCCGGTTAACGACGGCGTCGCGCATAAATGCTGCGGCGTGGGCCTGGCCCTTTCCAACCCACAGGAGCAGGTCGTGCGCTTGGCGCACCGTGTGCACCGTGGTCGCGTTGGCCCATGCGCCATGAACCTCGGGCGTAAGCATGGGGATGGCGCGGTTGAAATGCTTACCGCCGGCTTCCTCTGCCAGTGCTGCAGAGCGGCGGGTGGCTTCCATCGCGGCCCAGTCGCTCGCGAGGAATCCACGCTCGTCACGCGCCTCCGCCTCCGCTGCTTCCGTCGGGGTTTGGGTGGGGTAGACCGGCAGTCCGTCACTGTCGATCTCGGCGTCCTCGACGTCGGGGGAAAGACGGAGCGAGTCCACGTGTCCGTCGTGGGCAGTTGCGCTCGGGCCTGCCTGGATTCTATGGCCGCTTGACGCAAGCGGTCGTCCTGGTCCCCTTGCCGTTCCTTTTTTCGTCCGCGGTAGGTGTCGCGGGCGTGTTTAGGGTATGGGTGGAACTGGCGGCGATCGCGGGAGTCGACGCTGGAACGTCCATCCCAACGATCCGAGTATGGGCTAGAAGCGCGACCGCTGGATGAATCCCTGTCGTAACGGGAGCGGCTACTCCCAGGGGAATAGGATCGGCCTCGGCGAGACGGGTAGCCATCGTGGCGACGTTGTAGCGGCGTGGGGGGATTATACCGCGGCTGGTACTCCCGCCCACGCGAGTCGAAGCGAGGACGTTCGTTGTCGCGGCGGTACCCGTCGTAGTATCTCGGGGCCAGCAAGCGGTCGACGAGGGCGCGGCTTGTTTCGCGGACGATGCCGTTGAGGAGGGGTTCGTCCATCACCTCTCCGAATTCCGGGGGAGAAGGGTAGCGGTAATGTGGGCGCCGGAAAAATCGTTCGGAATCCATAAAAGAGAGTAGATAAGAGAGAGGATGAAACAGAGTAAGCAGCGTGGTATATTGATGGTGTTGAGATCATCAGGCTCGGTGGCCGCTATCCCGCAGACCTATTGCCCAATTTGGGCGTGTTACGAAACGCGCGGCAAATCTTGCCACCGCTCAACACCCATAGCTTCTAGGTATTGATCCAAGGCGGCGCACTCCTCTACATTGCGCGGTGGTTCCCAGGTGAAATCCCCGGCCGTCCATTTGACGCGGAATTTCAGAGTCCGTGACCCCGTCCAGCGATGGTTCTCGATGGACTCCACGTGCCATTCCTGGTCGTCGGGCATCCCGAAGTCATAGAAACGGCGTGCCTCTCGGCTAGGGAACATGACCTCGTCGCTGGGTTCCTGGGGCCGGAGCAATGAGGAATGGAATGTCGGGTGATTGCGGCGCTTGCGCAAGTCCTCGGATAGTGCGAGGGTATAGGTGGAGGTAGCCGGATTGCTGGCCGTTATCTCGAACGGCCCGATGAACTTCGGAGCGAGTTTCCGCGCGCGCCCCTTGGGCAAATTCAGGTTTTTTGTGGATAAGTACACCCTCTGGCCCACAACGTTCCGGGTCCGGGACCTGTGCCTGTTCGCCTGCACAGTCGACCGGACACGGGCCTCGATGATATTGTCATGGGCCACAACGATATTGCCTAACGCCCTGTCAACGAAGTCCCGCACTCCGGGCAGCTCTGTCTCCGCGCCTGCCAGGTTCGTCATGCGGGGAAGAAATCCTCCGTTGAGTTCAAAAGGTGCGAATCCCGTGGACGCGTTGATACTAGAATTGATGGCAAACTCAGTCATAGGGATCTTGAATACCCAGTCTCGCTGGGTAGAGTCTACGACGGCGCGCAGTATCTGCGTCACGTTCCGAATGGCGCGCTCAGACGCGCCGTCCGTCTGCGGATGGAACGAGGTAGACATAGCCAGTTTGATTCCCGCCAGTCGGTGAAGCTCACGCCAAAACAGTGACGTGAATTTGGCGTCCCGGTCGGTCACAAATCGACGACGCGAGGCCGTGCAACCGGACGATGTCGCGGAAGAATATCCACACCACGTCGGCCGACGTGTCGGTGACCTTCATGGGGCTCAAGGCTACCATGCTCGTGAGTCGACAGATTACCAACAGGAGGTAGTTGTACCCCAAGCATTCGGGGAACGGTCCCACGAAGTCCATCCCGATGGAATCCCAGGGTCGTGGTTGGTATGGGCATACTGTGGAGAAGACCGGACGGCGCCTTGGGCTGAGACTTGGCCATGACGCAGGCCTCGCAAGACGCGCAGAATTGCGCAATCATCTTTCCCATTTTGGGCCACCAATACCACCTCCGAGCGTAATCTGACGTTCGCAGCTCGCCCATGTGGCCAATCGTTCGGTGAACCTCGTCTAGTACGAGCTCCGTCAGTAGCCGGGGGCTATTAGGACCAGGGGTGCGGGGTATGCACAGCACTCGGTTCCCGGACGTATTATTACAATACAGCAGTCCGCCTTCCTCGTGGAACATAGGAAATGCCTCTGGCTTATCCAGTACGTGTTTGAGTACCGGATCGTCTGGATACCCTGCCTGAATGGCCGCTTGTATCGAATCGTCGCCTTCCGTGCGCTTGGTCGGAGTACTGGAGTCGCGGAGGGATTCCTCAAGTGTGACCTGGTGGGGATCCATACCCTGGTCGATCCACTCCTCTGCGTGCTTGCTTAGTTCGCGGGCTTCGATAATGCGGTCCTCAAGCGGCTCCTTGACTCTCCTCGCGCGGACGGCCGGAGAGTCCCGAGCGAGTTCGGCGGCTCGTAGCGGTCCCATGTCTTGAAGTTCGGGGTCCAATCGGTAGTCGGCGTTCACGTAGTCCTCGGGCGGATAGTCGTCGTCGGAGGTGTCGTTCTCGTAGAGACGAGACAAGCAGTCAGCGACTTTATTGAGCTCCCCGTCCACATGAACGATATCGAAGTCGAAACGGGACAGGTACTCGTCCCACCGAATCAATCTCCCGTTGACACCGGACCTGGCCGCCGTCTTGACGCTGGTGAGTGCCTTGTGGTCCGTGGCTATCGTGAACTTTCGACCGAGTAACTTGTCCTCCCACTTCATCAAGGGCTCGAGAATGGCTAGGGCCTCCTGTTCGTACGTCTTGTACGAGCGCTGGGCCGAGGTAAACTTCTTGGACATAAACCCGCAGGTCGACACGACCGCCAATCCTTTCCCTGACCGTACATGGCCCCCATTCCCCCAGCAGACGCATCTCCGATCACCCAGATCGGTTCGGGATTGTTCACGTCGATCGGTCGGAGGACCGGCGTCTTGCGAACGATGGATTTGATTCGTTCGAGGCATACCTGATGAAAGGGACGCCAAACGAACGGTTGACCGGATTGGCATATGGACTCCAGTGGGGCGTGAAATGAGCTACGTTCGGAAGAAATTGGGCTAGGTACTGTATGAGCCCAAGTAGCCGTTGCACCTCGTTGAGAGACCGGGCGGCCTCCACTCAAGTACACGAGTAAGCTTGTCGTCGTCGGCGTGCAGGCCAAGGTGGTCGATCCGATGCCCCAAGCAATCCATGTCATTAGAGTTACAAGTCACATTTCTTAGCACTCAGAAATAGTTTCTGCTCACGGAGGCGAGCAAACACGATACCAAGATGACGCTCGTGCTCCTCGATAGAGTTGGAATAAATGAATATATCATCTAAGTACACATGAACGAAGTCCCCAATCACGTCGCGAAAATATCCAGGTCATGAGCCTTTGGAAGGTGGCGGGAGCGTTACAGTCCCCTTGTTGCATGACGTGCGAGTACGCCGTACCAAACGGGGTGGCAAATGCAGTCTTGTGGACGTCGGTCGGGGCCACCCGTATCTGCTCATACGCGTCCGACATGTCGATTTTCGACCGAAAAGGCGCCCGGGCCACGTCCATCCGTATGGTATCTTGGTCCGGGAACGGGGTGACGTCTTTGACGGTGTTCTCGTTCCTTTGTCGGGCGTCGATGACCGTGCGCAGCCCGTTGTCCTTCTTGGGCAGACACAGCAGAGGCGCAGCTTGAGTGGCGGGGCTAAACTCCCACCATCCGGCGTTCACATACCGATTGATTTTCTCCCTAAGTTGAGGGCGAAGCGATTCGGGACAACGGGGCATGTGGTAGTTATAGACTTTGTTGTCATCGATGAGCTTGATTTCATGGTTAATAGCCCTGAACGGGGGAAGCGTGAGCGGGATCGGCCCCAATAGATCTTGGCAGGAGTCGATCCATCGTTGCCGGAGTTGGCTCACGCGAGCGTCCTGGCTAACAACATCAGCCGAAGCCGCACGGGCATGGAACAACCGAAGCGGTTCGGACGTACACTCCAGATCGACCAGTAGTGGTCGGCTAAGACGCCGTCCTCGATGACCACGACCGGTAGGGTCGACGAGTGGGCCTGGATAACGTCTCTGACCCGGAGCCGGGGAAGATACCGAAATTCGCCCCGGTCCTCGAACCGTGGGACCTCGCCGCCACCAGCCTGGTGACTTCGGGGACGTAGACGAACGGGTGGTGATCCGCGCATTCGGGGCCGTCGTCGTCTTTGTCTTCTCCGTCGTTCTCGTCCACGCTGGCATTTCGTCGTCCGGGCCAGAGTCCTGGCGATCGACCAATATCCGAGCCTCGGCCTCGGCGAGTAGTATGAAGGGGAGTCGGCGTCCAGAGCTGGAAGAGCACTAGGCTCGTCGTCCTCGAGCTCCATCATCGTCACTCGACGGCTGGTACGATTCCATAGAATAGCCTCCGACTCCAATAATAAAAGGAAGGGACATCCGGGAGGAAGCGCCGGTCTTGAGATAAAGAAGTCGGCGTCCGTCTCCTCGATATCGAGACGGACAGCGAACGACTAGGGATAGAAACAGTAGAAACATTGGGGGTATAATCCCGAGAAAGCATCTCAGTAGGGCTCACGGGTTTGCCTACCGAGGCCCCGTCGATCGGACCGGGGCATGGCGCAGCCGCTAGTCATAGAGAACGGGGAAGACTTGGCTTCCTCGTCTCGCTGGTTACTTCGCGACTGATTCGAAGCGCGGCCTCCTGAATGGTGGTCAAGGCCTTGATGACGCGTCCCTCGGGGAACCGTATTTCGCGAGCTCCGAAGTCAAGGACCAGGCGATGCTTGAGCATGAAAGGTGTCCCGATGATGCCGTCGTAGAGGTCTAAATTGGCGATATCAAAATAGGCGTGGCCGCGAATACCGCCAAAGTCCACCGAGGGGCGAGTACCGAACGTGATGGTCGATTTGCTCCCTCGGCACCCCAATTGCAACGTAACCTGTTCCCGCAGCTTGAAGGTCTTGCAGTCCGCAACTCGAGCGAATTCGGGAGTGATGGAATCGATGTTGCTACCGGAGTCAAACAACACGTAAGCCAGCACGCCCCCGATGTCGACCTGAGCCGACAAGCACTGGAGGTCTCGTCGGAGCCGGGTGGGTTGCTCGTTGTCCATTACCTCCTTCCTATTGACGTTGGACAATCGCTCTAACACCCGTTGAGACAGTACGGCCATTTCCCGACTTCGTCCTCATCTACCACTTCGGCGATGGACATCCGGAGTTCAGGTACGTCCATTAGCTCCTCTGACGGCTCGTCGAATAGAGCAAACCTCTCGTCGTCGGACTCCGTGGTTACGGGGTGGGCCGGTCCCGCTTCGGTAGCCGTCGCCTCGGCGTCTACCTCCCGATCCTCACTAGGCTCCCGCGCATCTTCGAACACTTCGCTCGAACTCGAGACGGGCGATTCCGGGGGCTGGGAGGCGGCGTATCGAGGGCGTCAACGGCCAGTGGGCCCGGGGCACTCAGATCCCATGGTCCGGTGATCCATCCCACCCATCCGAGTCGCCTCCAGGGTCGGACGCACTCCGCATTGCGTAGCGCCAGGCCTCGGTGAACGCCGCGGACGGGGGCTCCTCTGATTCCAGAGTGTATCTGTTGTCGTGCTCCCTCCACAGCTCGGCCTCGCGGGCATCAATCCAGTCGAGACACTCGACCAGGACCCTCATATGCTCTTCCAGCTGGTGGTGCAGCTCATATGGTCAGGATAATAGGTTATTCATTGGGCTTGCCCAGCAGCCTTAATACATTATTTCCTGGGCTTCTCCAGCACAGCCACACATAACATGTTATGGTTTTCTGGTGCCCTCGGAGGCCTTTTGCCGTGCCGGCGGAGTTGGAATTCCGGCGGCGAGATCATTGAATAAGCTAGAATTTAATATATTTAACAGCTACGAAATTAGGGCCTGCAAAAACCAGCCCGAAAGGGCGGCCACAGGAATTGAACCCACCAACCTGAGTATACATCACATGACTACATTACAGGTGCACTATAACCAACTGAGCCATGCTGCCTTTAATAATAAGGGGACTTCTGTCCACATGGTCTACAGGAGATCATAACATTGTATAAATCCGCATTCAGCCTTATAGGTGGGCAGTGCATTTCCAAAAAGGGAAGCTGTTTGATGGGCCTCAAAAAGGTGCCAAAAAATTCCAAAAAAAGACGGAAAAATAGGTGCAGCTGCTGGCAGGCATATACATTCATTGATGCATCTCAAAAGGGAAATCACCAGTGCGGGTCAGATCAATGATCGATGCGCCATCATTGTTGCCATCAAAAAACGAAAATTGTAGCCCTTGATGAGGGCTATCTGCCTGTCAAATCTGTTTTACATAAAACAGCTTTGTCAGCCAGGAAAATGCAAAATACCAGTGTATTTTGCTATATTTGCCTCTAGGACTGGCCCTGCCACCAAACTCATTCAAAAAAGAGTCAGATCAATGATTGATGCACCATCACTGTTGCCATCAAAAAACGAAAATTGTAGCCCTTGATGAGGGCTATCTGCCTGTCACATCTGTTTTACATTCAACAGCTTTGTCAGCTAGGAAAATGCGCAATACCAATGTATTTTTCTCTATTCTGCCTTTGAGACCGGCCCTGCCACAAATACTCATTTGAAAAAGGGTCAGATCAATGATTGATGAACATCACTGTTGCCATCAAAAAAACGAAACTTGAAGCCCTTGATGAGGGCTATCTGCCTGTCCAATCCGTTTTACATAAAACAGCTTTGTCAGCCAGGAAAACAGCCAAATACCAGTGTATTTTCACTACATTCTGTCTCTAGGACCGTGCCACTGATACTCATTGAGAAAAGGGTCAGATCAATGATTGATGCATCATCACTGTTGCCATCAAAATGAAAATTGTCAGCCCTTGATGAGGGCTATCTGCCTGTCCAATCCGTTTTACATAAAACAGCTTTGTCAGCCAGGAAACTGCCAAATACCAGTGTATTTTACTACATCCTGTCTCTAGGACCGTGCCACTGATACTCATTTGAAAAGGGTCAGATCATTGATTGATGCATCATCACTGTTGCCATCAAAAATGAAAATTGTAGCCCTTGATGAGGGCTATCCGCCTGTCACATCCGTTTTACATCCAACAGCTTTGTGAGCCGGAAAAATGCAAAATACCGCTGTATTTCCTACATTCTATCTCTGGAGCCAGCCTGCCACCAATTTATGTGATGGTGTGATCAAAATGAAAATTGTAGCCCTCAATGGGCTATTTGGCTGTCAAATTCATTTTACATAAAACAGCTTTGTTAGCCTGAAAAATACAAAATACTAATGTCTTCTCATCTGTTCTACTGTTTCGGGGCAGATACAGCAATGAGATAGTATCAGATGTTGACAAGACAGTAGTGACATAGTACTTGACTCTCTCAACCAGGCATGTACCCCCGGGCATAAGTAATACTTAGTGACCTTTCCTATCTGAACCACTCATCCATGTATCTTATTTTACAATTACATGGATCTTGAACCATATATTCTCAGAGCTATGATCTCCATATTTCTTGTACCAGTACCCGTATTATCCCTTGCATACATTTAAAACCCTTTTTTGTCTTCAGAATGAGGTGTGACTGCTCTTTTATCCTTGTTCACGGTCATCTTGTATTGCAGTCAGTATACATCTTGATCCAGCTCCACAGTGCTGCAATGAACTGCTATTCATAATAATTGATGAATGGCATCAATATCACAGCACAATGTAGTCAATCCGGTTCAATCCTATTATTGATCTTACCATCAATCTTGAGCTTGGGGTCAGAGTAAGGTCTGAGGCTGCTACCATACTTCTATTGGCTCTATCTACATGAGCCTTGAATGCGATTATTGACTACTAGATTGACATCAGAGATTCATGCACATGAACAAGGCTCAGATTGCTAGTGTCATATGTTGGCTCAAAATTGTCTTACCAGATTGTGTGTGCTGGGATGGTCATTTGAAATGAGTCTCACAGTCCTTGAAATGGTTTCCCGCCTTGTCAAATCATCCTGACAGGATGGTATCAACTGACAAGCCCAGAATGAATGTCACCTATGTAGGATTGATCCATGATATTGGCTCAGAGAATAACTTTGAGATGCTGGGACTATCAGAAATGGAATCAGCTTGAAATTCTGGTCTAGA
>QVIE01000581.1:0-20437 GCA_013387415.1 Panellus pusillus | reverse complement strand
TCTACATGAGCCTTGAATGCGATTATGACTTAGATTGACATCAGAGATTCATGACACATGAACAAGCTCAGATTGCTAGTGTCATATGTTGGCTCAAATCATGTCTTACCAGATTGGTGTGCTGGGATGGTCATTTGAAATGAGTCTCACAACCTTGAAATGGTTCCCACCTTGTCAATCATCCTGACAGGATGGTATCACTGACAAGCCCAGAATGAATGTCACCTATGTAGGATTGATCCATGATATTGGCTCAGAGAATAACTTTGAGATGCTGGGACTATCAGAAATGGAATCAGCTTGAAATTCTGGTCTAGAAAATGTTGAGAAAAGTCTTCATTCATAGTCTCATAGAAATTGAACAGGTATTGGATGTGGGGTGTCAGTGTTGGGAGCAGTACATATGTACCATTAGTGAACACCTCAACACCTTCAGTTCCATAACACCACATCCAATTACAAACTTTGAGGGCATCCTTGAGCTGAAACAAATCTCTCTGTCACATTTCTGGAACACCATAAGCATCCTGTGAGCCACAATCAGCAAAATCACTGGTGGAATGGATTCACAGCCTCATAGTTTTTGGCTAATGATGAGTCTGAGCCACCAGAAATTATCCTTTCATGCATATCATCATTGGCAGAAATGTGAAAGACATCCAGAGACAGCCCAGACAATGTGCCACAAGTCTAGTGAGTCTAGGGTGAAGTTGATCATTTGGCCACTGAAATAGCATGTCCTGTCCACAGTGAGAACATTTCTCCACCCCCACAACATGAAAGAAATCTCCCATCTATTTTTTATTGCACTGTACCACTGAGAATACAACAGTAGCTAGAAATTGATGTCCATCAAATATTTCATTTACAAGGGGCATCAGCAGCTAGAATTAGCTCAGAGAAGTAAAGGAAGTGATCCAGCACTAGAAGATTGCATTGAAGAAGTTCTGACCAGATCTGAGCTTAATTGAAGGCTAGTGCCTGTGATTGTATCAGCCATTTACATGTACTGTAAAGACCACTGAAACAGAGTTAACAGAGCTCTATACTGTGCCAGAACAGCACTATAATACATAAGAAAGGCATAACCATACCACTCCCACATACATAGTCCAGAACATGTGAAACATGAAAACTTTCCCTTTTGGGATTCTAGAATGACCTTTTTGGGATTCTAAGATGAGTAGTCCCAATTAGGAAGGATCAACTGAACCAGGTGGCTAGACAGCAATTTGGTGCTTCACAGACCTTAGGACTATTATTTAACTACCTAACTCACACATCATCTCTTGCACTGCTTGATATGCCCTGGAAGAATAGAAAATTTGAATAGACACTGATTTCTGCCAGTATTTCGCACCTTTCAGGCTAACCACGTTGTTTTACGTAAAACGGATTTGACAGTCAGATAGCCCTCATTAAGGGCTATAATTTTCATTTTTGATGGCAACAGTGATGGCACATCAATCATTGATCTGACTCTTTGTCTAGTTTTTTTGTATGAGATGTAGATCTATATATTGCTCAAAAGTGCTACGGGGCACTCTACCATGTTCCTGTTCATCTAGTGTGTTTTCAAGTAAAATATATTTTCATATCGCCGGCTTTTCGTGAACTGTTTTGCATTTTGCAAGCCAACTAAGCAGTTTGTGCATCTACTTTATAGACGAATCTGATAGCTCTTCAACAGCTCTACAACTTTGATCTCCCATCATTTTTGATGGCAACATCTGTTCTAGGTCAAATTGCCTTTCTGGGTCCTGGAACAAGGTGCAGCTGCATCTCTGTACCCATTTGTATTTTTTCCGCATTTTTTGATGACTTTTTGATGCTTTTTAGGGTATGCATCACTGAATTTCCTATTTTGGAAGGGTGCATCACCGCCATCACAAGGAGGAAAGCAGCTATCATCAAATGTTATTTTTTTGCTGCATTTTTTCGTGATTTTTCAATACTTTTTAGGGCATCCATCAGAGAATTTCCATTTTTGGAAGAGCACATCACCGCCATCAGGATTAGAAAAGCATCCATCATTGAAAAGGCATTTTTTTTTCCACCCTTTTTGTCATTTTATAGGGCTTTTTAGAGCATCCATTCAATGAATTTCCATTTTTGGAAGCGTGAGAAGGTGCCCACCATCAGAATCAGAAGCGGCAGGTGCCCGCTATTTGTAGGCATTTGTTTCTACTTGTTTACAGCTGTTCTCCACCCTTTTTGTGATTTTATGAGGCTTTTTAGAGCATCCATCAATGGGTTTCCATTTTTGGAAGCGTGGGAACATGCCCACCATCAACATCAGAAGTGGGGAAGTGCCCGCTATTTGTACGCATTTGTTTCTGCTTGTTTACAGCTGTTTTCTGCTAATTTCTGTGAATTTTCAAAGAAAAACAGCTGAAAGCCTATTAAATAGCTTATACAAGCCCTGCCGGCTTGCCAGAACATGCCGGGACATGCCGGAATGATCCCCCCGGCCTGCCCATACCTCATGCGGCACCCTTGACGTCCCGCCGTTCCATATATGGAAGTCCAGGGCATAATGTATTATGGCTGCTGGGCAAACCCAGGAATTAACCTGTTATGCTGGGCATATAAGGTGGGTGTACGCGCACGGGCTGTACGCCAAGCACGTCGCGTCCAATGCGTACACGCGCTACCGCCCGTACCCACCCCGCGCAGTTTGCCGCCTCGTCCGACCTCGTCCGCCCCCGCCTTCCCCTCCTCTGGGCTGCGCTGATTCGAGCGATGTTTCATTATTCAATTGCGAACGCAGCCTGCGACACGTACACGAAGAAAAAGCTAGTCGTCAAGCTCCCCAAGGGGCCGCAGTACGAGGCGGTGCTGGTCCGGTTCGCGGGCGCGTTCACGAAGCGGCGCGCGGAGTTCGAGTTCGCGCTGGCGGTGCACACCGCACGAACGAGACGCTGCGCGACGTCGATAAGACGCGAGATGGACGCCAAGATGGATCTGATGATGCAGATGTTCCGCAGATTGTCGCGCCGGAGCAGAGGGAGATGATGCGGTGCGGTCCTGGCTTCGTTTTATCAGTGGTTAGCGGTTGACTAACGGTTGAGGCTGCGGGCCTGCGGCGGGCAGGTTGATCGAGCAGAAGGGCGGGCTGCAGGCGTGCCAGGACAGCGATAAGGTGCTCAAAGAGCTGAGCAACCTGGAGGCAAGTCGTCTCTGGGCGCGGGCGGCGGCGCGCAGGTCCGGCAAAGGGCGGCGCGGCCGCGCTCAACGACCTCAAGGACGAATGAGACAAGGTACAAGTTGTCGCCGACAACGGGGCCGCGGCGCTGTCGATATGAAGGGCGAGATCACGGCGGGGTGAACGCCGCGGTCAACGGCGAGTGCTTCGTTTCTTTCCTTTCCTTTGCGTCTTTGTTCCCCTTTGACCCGACCCGCAGGCGCACTGTAGCCGTGCGCTGTCTGCACCCGCCGCGACTGCGGGTTCCTTCCAGCTAAGTATATCTCGCATTTCCCATTGCCTATTCTCCTTCACTCACATGAACATGCAGGATGACGACTCCTTGGGCTCGCTCGACGGGGACGCATCGGACGGGTGTGACGGGAGGACGCCTTGAACGAGGACAACGGGGAGGGGGACAGCGCGGACGAGGACGACGACCCCGATAGAGCCCAGCGCGGACGAGGACGACGACCCCGATAGAGCAAACGGCACAAACCTGTACGTTCACTTCTCCAGTGACGATTGTATGACGCTAACTTGCGTGAGGGTGCTCACGGAGGACCTCCTCGTCGTGCAGGTCGTGCGGTCGCGATGGCGGCGCGGCAGGAGCAGACAAAGCTCTGCCAGGCGCAGGTGCAGTATGCCGCGTATAGCGCTATGGCTGCGGTGAGTCCCGTCGTCCTATCGATTATCCAGCGAGATGGCGGTTGGTCAATTGAGTGTGTGTGAAAGGGATATCCGACGCCCCCCCGCCGGCGAGCAGTCCCCTCCGCCACCGGGTGATGCAGATGCAGGCGCAGCCGCGCCGCCCACGGCAAACGATCAAGACGCGTACGCGGCGTATTGGTGAGCGCCCTCCCTCCAGAATAAGTAATTACTAACCCCCCTTCCCGCCCCGTTGTCGGCCGCATACGGGTACGTCGTCAACTCGGCGCAGTTCAAAGAGTGGGCGGCGCAGCAGCAGCAGTAGCATAGCCGGTATTACGCGCGCGGGGGCCGATGCCGCGGGCGGTGCGGCTGGTGGGGTCAACGGAGCATCCATGGTCAGCGTTCTGCATCAGATTTGAGTGGTATTGACGATTTGTACGGCGAGGTTTCACCCCGACTCTTGGACGAGTTCTTCGAGAGCGCCGTGTTCGAGGCGTTCACGGACAAGGACGGAGAGACGATGGTGCAGCCGGACAACACGTATTCGAACAGTCCGCTGGTCATGAACGCCCCATGGGACCGGTGAACCCTGACGCGTTCGCCATGCACCTTGCGCTGGCGCCATCGGGAGATCTGGTTGGGACGGATTCTGCCATGCAGACTGACGCGACGGAGGACGCGGATGTTGGGCCGTCCGACTTCGAGCGCGACTTCGGGACTTGGTTTACCCCGGAGGAGATCGCGAATCTGGACCTTTTGTCACCGCGTAGCACCCCGCCCACCGCGCCCTCCGCGCAAAGCCACCTCCCGATAGTTTCACCTTCCCCGCCCGGCGCCCCCGCCACCGGACGCGCAGCCGCCGCCGCCGCCTGTGTGAGCACTTCTCTCAAGTGACAATTGTATGACGATAACTTGGCTTCTTCGGACTCAACGCACCGAGCCAGCTGTAGCCACAGATGTATTATATACAATTAATAAATAGATGAATTATTGAGCAGTCGATAGTGGTACCGACAGCAGTCCGACTGACTGCCAATAATGCCGGATCTGACTGCCGGAATGCACTTGGTCCGAGTGTTAAAATGGCCAAAACGCAGTCGATCTGAGTATATACGCGCAGTCGGATTGAGTGTCCAGCACACTTGGTCCAAGTGCTTGATCACACTTGCACCAAGTGTTTCAAAGCACTTGATCCGACTGCCAGGATTCTCCACAGTGATCATCAACGCTGCAGGTGTGTGCGCCAGGGAGTCTCGCCGGCGCGTACCTCTGGGTCGACACGGGTATAGATCCCTCCGTTGCCATCGTCCTCTTCTCATGTCATGGCCGCGCCTCGTTGACGGGCGGGGTTCTTTGCTCCGTAGACTAAAGAGCAGGATGAGTGGACACATCGAGAGACGCGGAACGCTTCGCACGGGTTCCGTCCTGCGCGTGCACAATGCATGCTGAGCGACGCGATGAGGTGTCGCTGCGTCGGTGTGTATGAGGAAGATGTCTGAAGTTAAAAGTCAGTTTACAACTTACAAGATGGATGGTTGATAGAGTCAAAGAGAGATATTCGGAGAAAGGAGTGCCAAGTCAAGCGGACAGAGAAATGCGAGGATGAAAAGAGAAACAAGCCGGGGAAATGACGCGAAGAGGGAGAACATAGCGAAAGAATACGCACCCAATACTTGGGGTGTAGGGCCATGGCCAGCCTGGCAGACCTCGTACTTATTTAGTAGTTTCACAACAACAAAATGGATTATATGAAAAATTGTCGTTGTCAAGTCTCCCCCCCCAGACAAAAGCAAATAAACAGAAAATCACTACCTGCCGGGCTCGAACACGCAACCTCTTCAAAAAAACACTGCTCCAACCTTGCACAGTGCCAAACCAGAGGTGTTCTTCCAAGTGCACTATAGTAGCATAGCAAGTCACTGTTTACATGGATCTGAATTCTGTTCTTGCACTGATTACAATTTACGAGGTTCGAACCACCGAAGATCAAGCTCTTTTATAAAGCAAAAAAAGTCATTGAATCAATGAGAAAAATTATATGGTGAGACATCAAATGGCACTGAATCAGAATTTCTTATTTCAAAAGAAAGAAAATGGATGTGTATGGCGGAATGAAAGAAAAGAAATTTGGCATAGCCACATTTGTCAGCATAAATAGGACTTTTGTAGTGTTCATTAAAAAGACTACAAAATTTGTGACTCGGTGGCGTCGATTATTACAAGGATGAGGTGGTTCTGACTTTTAACAGCGTCTGAAAAACCTCCCTACGTACAAAATCAAAAAACCGATTACGTAAAGTACTCGGAATCGACACCCACTCGTTGTCGAGATGTGCCCGTCTCTTTCGGGCGTCTTTCCCCACTATCCACCAGTCCAGCCTTCCATTCCCACACCAGATCAACGTGTCGGAGTACGCGTCTCCGCGCCACGTTCTTCGCGGCGCGCGCCACGTGTGGCAGCGACCAGGGTGGGTCAAGACCGGCATAATCGAAGCCGAGCGACGCGATGTGCTTACCCGTCGCAGCTATCCCGTGGCGGACACTTTGAGGACTATTGACGCCATGAGCTGGGTTACGGTGCGTTGAGCCGCAAGGTTGTATTACTATCTGCCACAATTCACTTACGATCCAAGATTTGTCCTCGTAGTCCACATCCGGATAGCCTTGGCGTCGCAAGCCGCCGAAAGAGTCTTCGTGTGATCCTGCTGGGAGTACTCAGCTAGACTGAGAGACTGAGCGTTCGGACTCGGAGTATGAGCAACAACTTTCAGCTGCAAATCAACGCTGATGACGCGTCACGTAAGTCTGATCAGCAGAACGGAATGCTCCAGTGACGGTAGTACCAGCGCCGGCAAGTACCACGTTCAACGGCAACAAGACTCTCGCGCAGGCCTTGAACGCCTTCTTTCAGCAAAAACATGCCGCACTACGTATACGCACCGAGGGCAAGACCTCCATCGCCGTTGTCTGGGAGGGTGCGCCACGCCTGACAACTCCATGCCCAGGGTTTAGATCTCCCGGACGACGTATAAAGCAGTCGCAAAAAAGCGGCCGGCATTCAGTTGGACTACAGACTACAACTTAATAATGCTATTTCGACTCCGCGCACACGGCAGCTGGGTCGGCATTGAACTTCTCCACCGGAAACAGCTGGCGCGACCCCTCCATTCAAGACCGGGCAATACGTGCGTTTCGTGGCTTGTGCATCCGCGCCCCACTTGGATCCCTGACGCACGCGTGCACAGGCGTACACCCCCGACCCCGTGGCCGTCGCGTGCCTCACCGCTGCCCAGGTCCAGGATGCACTCGTCCCTCGTCCTCGGCGTGCAGAGCCTCGTGGTCCGAGCCTCCTGAGGGCAGCAAGGAGAATTTTGACCGCACGGCGTGGCCCCGCGGAGCTCTTCTGGAGCATGCTCAGCGCGGCGGCACCGTCACGTCGACACGGCGCTCCCGCGTCAGCACGAGGCGAGGTCATGCACCCCTTCCGCTCCCGCGCGCGCGGCGTCGCTACCATTGCCAACGCGCTCCAGGCCCTCGTCCTGCTGTGCGTATTCGGACGCTGTCGTACCCGGCGCGACTCGGCCTCCCTCGCGAGTGCGGCCGGCGTGGGTGGCGGCAACGCGAGCGCTGCGCCTGCGCGTGGCGGGCGCAGGTGACTTGAAGAAGCGGCGAGCGGGGGTGAGGCGCGTGCAGGGACCGGCGGGCTCGGGGAACGTAGCAGCCGCTCGCGGGCGGGGCTGCTCACGCGGGGCGGGGGCTCGGCGAGAGCGCGGAGCCGGAGCCGGACGCGTAGGGTGATGGGAGGAGGGCGGTCTGGGCCGTGGTGGGGCGCCGGCGAGACGACGCGCCAAGAAATCCGCGATATATCCGAATCCGCTGTGCACGGCGTCTTGGCCGCGCTCACGGCGACGCGGTGGCGGTGGTCGATAGGATGAGAAGCTCGGACATGCTGCTGCTCCCCGGCGTTACCGACGCATAGGAATAAGGGGTGTTGTTGGTCCGAATCGCGGGCAGACAGATATCAGTTCGTCGGCGCGTCCTCCGCGCAAGGCCTCCGCATCCGCGATGAACGTCGAGAACGTCAATGGTGCGCGCGATTCGAAGACTCCCGTGCGCCGTCGAGGCGGCGGGCGACGCCGTCACGCAGGTTCGCTGGGAATCAGGAGTTAGTGGCAGGAACTCGACCAGTAACAACCTCTACTTGCTATTTGATTTCTCACTGGACACGATACCAATGAGTGAAGATCGATGAATCGAGATATCCGAGTCGAACGCACGCACATTGTACACGATTATTCGAGCTTTGAGCTCCGTTAATCCAGAGTGGAGCTCGACCCACTGGAAAAATGATCTTCCAGAAAGTTTTGTCGTTCGCGCCCGTCTAGGCCACTGCCGCGCTCCCTCTGAGCGGAGAAAGATCGACTCAGACGATGCAAAAAATCCGTAGAGGGTCGAAGACTCGAAAATTCCTCTGGTGAGTTGATGGTATCAGTCGCGTATCCAGATTGACGTTTTCGTGAGCGTACTTACCTGCGTCGACTCGGTATACTGATCCACGTCTGCACCTCCCGGGACTTGCCTCTGTAACAACATATGAGGACCTCAAAGACGGAAGGAACGCTCCAACTCCGAGTCGTGAGTTCCGTCGGGACGCCGCAGCTTAGGCAAGTCGCCATACGCTATCTTGCTCATAGTAAAGCAGCGTCGCTGAGTTACACAGTAACAAGTCTTATCGTCCACAACGGCATTTTTCTGAGCCTGCTGTCCCAAGGTACGTACTGCCAGTCGACAGGAATGCAAGTCAGAAGCAAGTCACCGGAGATTTTGCCCAGACGCCGCTTGTGATGCGCGCGAATCGCGATAAACCTGGCCGGCCATTCGTACATGACAAGCGAGAAAAAACCTAGGAAGAACGATATCCATGGTATTCCATTGCTCCGCCCTTCACCCCAGCAAGTCATCCAGCCCCGACCCCGACCCGGACGAAGTTGAGCCCAACCCCCACCCCCCTTCCCCACATTCCGCCGATTCCACCCTTGACAAACGCCGCATGCAGCTTCTGCTGCGCCCCCCCCCCCCCCTGGTTCCCCGGGAGCCTCACACGAGTATCCAGAGTCTCAACGGCAACCCGACTCGAGTCGACTCGAGTCAGACTCGAGCCCATCATATATTCATATTCTACGTAGTACAAACACTTTGTGACTACTTTAGCGTTGACTCGAGCGGCTCGAGCCCACGAATACAATACCTGGGGATCAACAAAGACTCGAGCCTAACCAGCTCGAGCTCGACTCGAGCACGTTGAGGCAGGAAGCACTCGAGTCACACCAGACTCGAGTCCGACTTGAGCTGTGCAGGAAAACTCGAGTCAGCACAAATTCAAACCAGTCTGGAGCTGACCGACCTGAGCTTCCCGCGCACCCCGATTAGCATTGTGAACTATCTGTTCACCAAACCACGACTCACTCGAGTCGGAACGGACTCGAGCCCGACTCGCGACGTGCAATGTGCGATTGTCGCTCGAACCCGTTGGACATGCAGCTGAATATGCTTCAGCTGCCGGGACACCGGAATGAGCGGGAGCCAGACGTACCGCTTCGCCGACACCCGCCTCCCCTCCCGATATCCAAGTGCCTGCAACGAGTCTTGACAATGCCACCCAGGGTTAGGTGCCACCGAGCGCGACGTCGACGTCGACACTACGAGACACCCGTGACAGAGACGTCTGCGTCATCTGAATCGTGAAGGAAGTCGAACCTGCAGCACAAAATGTCAGTAATGGGTGGGACCGAGTCGCTGCTGGCTTGTCGGCTAAGGGTATTGTAGCCGACGAGCCAGCAGCGACTCAGAGTCAATCTGCGCAAGTGTCAGAGTGTGGTTACTCACCTTTGCAGCAGGCTGGAAGACGGCAGCGTTGCCCGGTGCGGTGGTGGCTGCAAACTGGGTGGTGGTGGGGGTGGTCGTGAAGAAGCTGTGGCGTCACGGTCACGACGTGACCTCACGCGTCATTTCCCTTTTCGGTGCACTATCGACAAAGACGGACGACGAGGTACATAGACAAAGACCATGGATGCAAGCGCGAAAAGAACGGGGAGCCGTCACGGTCGCAGATTCACACGGGTCCAAGAGAGTGGCCGAAAGGTAAAGGTCGTGTTGCGATAGGTGATGAGCAGAGAGGCCAGGGGTTGTCGAGGCGGTGGTCCTGAGCTTGCGAGCGAGGAGGCGGTGGTGGAAAGTGGCAAGCGATTCGACAGATGTCAACGGACGTCAAACTAGTGATCCGTCGATGTGGAAACCCACCGATTACTGTATCATTTCGACCGGGTGTTCCCGTAACGCGTAACAAGCGCCGGAGAAGGGAACAATTTGACCACCGTAACGGTAACGGCGGGCCAGGGAACACTTACAATCTTGGACTCAAAAATGACTTTTTGTCAGAAAAATGCGCAGAAAATTGTAAAAAAAAATGGTATGTTCCATCCATTTTATGCTGCCATGAAGATCTGTCAATCGGTCCTCGCTCTGCTGTAAGTAACTGCCAGTTGGAACACTTGGGCAATCATAACAGCTGACGATCCGAAAGGAACACCTGTGCCGGGGAACACTTCGCGTAACGCGTAACACCCCGGCACACTTGGTCGAAATGATACAGTATCTGACGGTGGGAAACACTATCAGATCCGTAAGAACTATAGAACCGAGGTATATTGCAAAGAGGACGATATCTGTGTACACAAGAGATGGATGATGGAGTGATGGATACTAATGTTATACTATGTTTGTCCGTTGGGTAAGGCGTCGGGCTTACACCCCTCCCCCCCCTGGAAAAGCAGCCCCGAAAACCAAAAAATCAAATGTAAGGTAAAAAGAAGCAGGATGGACGGTATGTCGCGAGCGCGTCAAGCGCCCGGCTCCCAAGAGAGTTACCCGCCGCCCGCAAAGAAGAAAAGTCCTTCCACCTACGTGTCGGCTCGTTGGAGCCAGCGGTCGAGCGCTTCGCACTGCGCGACTTCTCGCCGGGGAGCCATCGGTCGCCTTCGGGTCCGTAGCCAGTGAATCGAACGAGGTACTGCATCCCTCGTCCCCGTCGTCGTTCGTCCACAATTTCGGCGACGTGCCATTCCTCTTCGCCGTTGTCGTTGAGGATCGGCCCGGGTTCCACGAGCTTGCGTTCGGGAAAAAGCACGTCGTCATTCTCCCTGTAAGGCTCCAGTTCAGATGCATGAAACACGGGAAAAACGTCGGGCTGGTTGGGTAAGTCAAGGGTATACGTGGAGCACTCAGCGTGCTTGTCAATAACGGTGTAAGGTCCGTCGAAGCGGGCCATGAACTTGGCGACCCGACCATCGCCCTTCTTCAAGTAAGCGGCACGTCGGTGCGCCGTCGTTAGCTTCACGCGATCCCCGATGTTGATGTCGTGATCACGGCCCCGTGTCTTGTTAGCTTGTTCGGCTTGTGCGAGCTTGGCTGTGAGTAGATTCTCCTGCGCTTCAACGACGTCTAAGTCCAAGCGCGCGATTATCTCGGCCGCCAGCTTTTCCTCCGGCGGCATGTCAACCGAGGGGAGGTATTAGCCTAGGGGAGCGGCCCATACGTAGCTGAAAGCCGGAGAACCCTGTCGAAGCGTTAACCGTATTCATCATAGCGAAACGAATTCGCGGCAGGGCGCGGACCCAACCGCGCTGGTTGCGCGCAACGTGGAAACGGATAGCCTGATTCACTGTTTTGTTGGTTCGTTCGGAGGCGCCGTCGGTTTCCGGATGAAAGGCTGTTGACATCTTCAATTTGACGCCGGTGAGTTTGTGCAAAGCTTTCCAGAACCGAGCCATAAACAATTTGTCGCGGTCGGACACAATGTCCAGGGTAAGCCATTTTCACAGTACCAGACATCGAAAAACACGAGCGCCAGATCCGTCGCGTTAATGTCGGTCCGCGTCGGCGCCAAACGGAGGTCAGAGCCCACACGGTCGGTCAGTGTCAGAATGCAGTTGAAGCCCTCATCGGGGGGAAGTGGCCCAATGAAGTCCATGGCCACGGAGTCGCCACGGTTGTCGGGGATGGGAAGTGGATGTAGAGGGCCGGCACGACGCGTCGTGCGAGACTTGTTGCGTTGGCAATCCGGGCACGACGGGATGTATGATTCCTCCAAATCCCTACGCATGTTAGGCCAGTAATAAGCATCTCGCAGCGTCTTGTACGACTTATCGAAGCCGAAGTGTCCCAATGCGTCGTGCGCGAGGTGGAACAACGTTTGACGAATGTTGCCCACCCGCGGAATAATCAAGCGGCCGGCGACATACCAAAGGCCATCGCGACTTGTAAGCCCCGGCATGCCACGCGCAGCGGCCTCGAGCTTGCTGCACCACTTGTCGGACCGATATCCCTCGCGGATGGATTTGAGGAGACCGGGGTCGGCGGAGACGGACAAAACGGAAGCAATTTTTGTTTCCGCGGCATCAGACTTGTGATCACCGCCTTGATCCGCGTCCTTGACAGGCAGCGGACACCCCACCACGGTGATTGCTCACCGCAACGCACAACGTTAACGCTTGTAGCTGCGCCATTCCCATCGTCGCCGTCGAATTCCGTGCGAGAAAGTGCGTCCGCTACCACATTGTCCTCACCTTTAACATAGACCGTTTTGAAATCATATTGTGACAGAAATTCCATCCACCGGGCCTGTCGTCGCGACAGGTCCTTTGACTGTCGAAACACTCCAGTGTCCGGTGGTCCGTGTAGACCGTGAACTCATTCCCTAGTAGGTCGACTTTCCAACGACGCAGCGCTCGAATAATGGCTAATTGTTCTTTTTCATGCACAGGGTAGTTTAGCTCGGCGCCTTTGAATGACATGGAGTCGAAGGCAACCGGTTTTGCCGTTTCCCAAGTCGGTCCATAGGACAGCATAGCACCGGAACGTTTATCGCTCGCGTCGGTAGTAACAAATATCTGATTCTCCCCTCGCTCATCGTGATTAATAACTGTCAGACAGTCCCGGCCGATGACCAGCTTTTTAATGGCGTCGAACGCGCGGGCATGGCACTTCAACCACGAAGGGAAAGCCTTCTCACACTCCTTCGTCGTCAGCTTTTCCAAGACTGTCGTGTGCTCGGCCAACGCAGGCAGGAAGCGGGAGATGTAACGGACCAGACCAAGGAATGCACGTACGTTCGTCGCCGACTTCGGAACCGGCCAGTTCACAATTCTCTCGACCTTCTTCGCGTCAGCCTCGATACCTCGCCGTGAGATTCTGTGCCCGAGGAAATCGACCTCGTATTGGAACAACTTTGTCTTCTTAGGGTTACAATACAGCCGCGCTCTTTCGAGCGCTTCGAAAACGGTACGAATGTCACGTTCGTGCTCTTCGACTGTCTCTGACCAAATTACAATGTCGTCTAGATA
The DNA here is from genome assembly GCA_013387415.1 of Panellus pusillus. Lineage (NCBI taxonomy): Eukaryota > Fungi > Basidiomycota > Agaricomycetes > Agaricales > Mycenaceae > Panellus > Panellus pusillus. Next base: position 7,201 of record QVIE01000581.1, on the reverse strand, counting down.
AACGTGACATATCTTTCCGATGTGCTCGCGCAATGCCGCCGTCAAGCGCCGCTGCTGCACTGACGGCGCGTTCTTCAAGCCCTGCGGCATCACTAGCCATTCGTACAACCCCAAAGGGGTACTAACGGCCGTATACTTGATCGAGTCCTCGTGCAGACGCGTTTGAAAGAAGCTGTCCGTGAGATCAATCACTGACCATATCTTCCCTTTAGCACAGTCCGCGAGGACATCGTCTACCCGTGGCAACGGGAATGCATCGCGAACCGTCAAACGGTTTAGTTTCCGGAAATCGTTCACCCAACGTGGAAGCACAGTTGGGTCAGCCTTCGGGATCAAGAAGGCCGGTGAAGCATGGGGCGATGTCGACGGTCTGATTCGTCCAGCATCTAGGTGTCGCTGAATCAAGGTCTGCCACGCCTCTTTGTACTTTCGCGGGCTTTGGTAAGACCGTGTTTCTATACTGTTAGCGGCTTCACTGACACGTATCTCGCAGAGGACGTCTGTTGGTAGCATATCAATGTGCGGGATCGGTTCGAAGAGTGCGGGGAAGGATCCCTTCAATCGGTCCCCTTTCTCCTGCAACGCCTCGGCGTGAGCCAGGGTCTCTATCCGACCGCGCACGGCTGCGAGCAAGTTCGGCGGGGATGTCTTTTCAAACTCCCCCGCCTTTTCCATTCGCTGACGACGCGCGTCACACACTGCAGCCAGCTCGCGCGCCATCACAAGGTGATCGTGCTTCGTTCTCTTCCGTTTAACAATCGGGGAATCCTTTGGCGGCAACATCAGCTTCTTGCGCCCTATGGGTCGCTTTTTTTCCACACACGGTGTCGTACTTAGCAAATTATAATCTTTCTTCTCATCCACAACTGTCCGCTTTGCGTGGTCAATGACAATGTTATTACGACTAAGCCAGGGTAGGCCAAGGACCACGGGATGACACAAGTTACAGACTATCAACGCGCGTACAGTTTTCGAAGTCCAAGATCGATCATTTGAGTGTAAACGTAATTTCACGTATTCAGACAGAGACGTAGACGAGCCGGGTACTGAAGAGTTCACAGCGAAGGAAATGGGTTCAGGTTTTCGAAGTGTGAAACGTTGCAAATGTAAACGTGCGGCCAATTCTTCGTCAATCAAGGCTAGAAACGATCCGTTGTCAATCAGCGCTGATACACGAACAGACGAAGACGCATCGGAAGGATCGTCAAGCAAGCAATTCCACAGGAGATGGGGGACGCGATAATCGGTGGAGTTACTAACCTCGTCGGACATGTACGAGTCGTCCCCACTGTCATCGTCGTCCTCGATCTCGGGCATAACGACCGCAACTGCCTTCGACTTCCCAGACTTCTTGGCTGCAGCAGAAGCGGCATCGACATCCGCCTGCGTCAGCGTCTTATACGTCGCACCATCTGGGTAGTCATTCGGGCATGTCTTGGACTGATGGTCGACGAAGAACTTTCGGCACTTGTTACAGCCGCTGTTTCATTCAGCAGCTTGCGCTCGGTCTCGGTAAGCGGAGGGCAGAAACTGGCAGTGGTAGCGGCGGCAGACGAGGTCGACACGGGCTTCTGATTAGCTTTGCGCGAATCACCGAAAGGGCGTTTCGGGAGACGGTCGTCCTCCGACCCTCCCTTGCGCTTGTTCGAAGAGTGGCCGGCGGCCGCGAGCATGCGCGCAAACTTGTTGTCTCGTAAGCGCGCTCCTCGTCGATCGCCGTCACTGCGGCTATCCACTCGTCAAAATTATCGTCGGCGATCTTCGCAGCCTCACTGCCGGAAAGGCGGTGCGTTAAATCTTCAAGCATCCCCGCCTCCAGAGTATGGCGGAGACGCTTGTCATCGATACCAGAAGCGGACGAGTCACCAGCCGTCGCATCGTCCTGGAGAAGAGCCGCGAGGGAGATGACGTGAGTACTCCATTCGTCGAAGGACTGGGAAGGGCCTTGACGACTGGATAGCACCTCCTTACGCGTTTTCTCGATCCAGTCGTGCGGGAGGAATTTGGCGCGGAAGGTGCTCATAAACTCCTCGAGGGACATAGCGGACAGTTTCTTGTGCATTGCTGTAGGTCGAATCCAGTTCTTTACTTTCACGTCCTCGAAACAGCCTAGCGCGATCGGCACCTGCTTCTCGGGCGCTGTCTCTTTCACAGAGAAGAAGTGCCGAATTGCCGTCAAAAACTCTGCGCACGCGAGCGCGGTGATTTTTCCGGCTGAGAAAAAAGGCAGCCGTCCGGGAGTAGCGGTTACGATCGCGTCTTTGGTGGAGGAGGACATCGGGTCGTTCTTTGTTTCGGAGGCAACACAGTAGACACAGAAGGAGGTACGGAGAGTTCGTAGGACGATTCGGGCGAGGATATATATGTTTTGTACTGCTTGCGAATTGTCTCTTTCGGAGAAGTGGTCGGTGCCGGTGACGGAGGTGACAATGGACCAGGACTGCGGGGTGACGATGGAACAGGACTGAGAGGGGTACTACAGGCGCGTGCTGCTGCCCGCGTTGTCAATGGCGTCGGCACGGACGGTATTCGTGGATTGGAAGGCAGTTTGGAGACGATCTTTACAATCGAGTCAGTTGCGACGTGGCAAACAGATCTTTCGATAAACAAAATTTTTATGGGTCTCGCCCAATTCCAACGTCGCTGGAAGGTCGACAATTGGTTGCCGTGTCCCCAAGGGTAACACGGAAGCAAATACGAAACGGATGGTAGGGATCTGTAATCCCCGGAATGCGAAACGATGACGATACCACGGAGGTTATAGTTCAAAAAGTGGAAACCCACCGATTATCTGACGGTGGGAAACACTATCAGATCCGTAAGAACTATAGAACCGAGGTATATTGAAAAGAGGACGATATCTGTGTACACAAGAGATGGATGATGGAGTGATGGATACTAATGTTATACTATGTTTGTCCGTTGGGTAAGGCGTCGGGCTTACATTCAGGCGCAGAATCATTGTCTTCCCAACACTCTGTACATTGGCTGTTGCAGGTAGCTCTAGATCCCAGGTCTCCTGAAAGCCAAGTAGATCTCTGATGTTTTTTCATCTTTCATTTTCAGGTTTTGGTTATGCACATGTCATCTTGCCCTACGGCTATACTACCACTACACCCGATCGTGCTGCACCGTTTTCAGTGTTTGACGTTCCCTTCCTCATATCACTAGGGACTACAATCTTGCTGATGATCTTGAGCAGTATGTTTAACTCCACTACCTCATTGACTGTTGATTCTGAGAAGTGCACATGTTCTTAGTCTCACGCATCTATTGGCTGGCCCGCACCGCACGCAAAATCCTGGGAAAAAGATGACTGGACAGTACCACACCGTCTGTGCTATGCTGTAAGTGGCAGGAATCCTAGCTAGTGATGCGGGAAAATTGATGCTGGTGTCTGTTTCTCAGTCTGGAGTCTGGCTCTCTATATGGTGCTGGCATACTTTTATCGGCTGTCGCCTCCATATATTTTGGTGGGGAATTTGATATGCAGCTCCTGGGCGCAGCAATTATTGCGCAACTAGTGGTACACTGCCATCCCAAACCATTGCTTATGGTCTAATGTTTCTTTTCTAGGGGATCGCACCAACCATCATCGCTGTTCGTGTTGGTTTGAACAAGAGTGTTGAGAGCGTCGACAGCTTCATAAACACACCCCAGTCGCATCCCCGTCCCAGAGCTCCCATAGAGTTCCGAAGTCACACCGCCGACACGATAGATCAACCGGTCATATACCTTCGCCCGGAAAGCGAGGATGTTACTGGAAAGGTTGAGTCAGTGTAATTTCTGATTGGCTCTTCATCACTCGGATTATCGACTGCAATTATTTATCAAATTTCCCCTCCTACCTACCATTACTTGCTGGACATCGGCGTCACTCAGCATGTGTGGCGCTAGTTTTCAACCTTCCCTAGTACTGATTGTACCAAACATTGTGGTGAAGATCGTACCTTTACGTCCATCCTTCACGCTCGTTTCAGAGCTGGGTCGAGGTTTTGATATGGTTCGTCTACAGAAATTCAATTTTCTTGTCCTTGTGGGCACGAAGAATTAAAATACCAACCGTGGCGAAGGTTATCCTTCCCTCCTCACTGGAAACCGAATCGAGTACATTTAGTAAGCCTCATAAAGTGACGGCCGGTTTTGGTGGCAGCATTTGATTTGGCGGGAAGCGAAGACCATTGCGGTCTCGTTGAGGCCCATCCATCTCGGCTTGATCTTCATCTGTCTTTCCAAGATGGTAATGTCGTAGTCTAGACTCTATGTCTCTGTGGAAATCGTTACATGTCACGGGTCACGGGGTAGTAAAGGAAATAACGAACAAGACGAACTTGGTGAGGAGGATGCAACGTGAGAGTGTATCGCTGATACGGCGCGCAAGGATCGAAGACCGCGGCGACGAGCTCAAAGCCCGCGTCATCGTCTCCGCCCACAGCCTCGGTGCGGACAGCGGTGACAGGTTCTTCACACACCCTCGCGTTCGACATCGACGCCCGTAGAGCCCATGGCAATGCGCGGCTTGCGTTTTGGCTCGGGCCTGCATATCGGGTAATGAGCGGAGAGTGTCAAGGAAGAGAGAGGCGACTTACCGCCGCCGCCACCAAACGGCCACGTCCCAAACTCCCCGAGAATTTCGTCGCACCTTCGAAGCAGGGCATAATATCAGTTCCGACCTTGGCCCGCGCTGCCGACTCCACTTACCGCCCAAACGCAGCCTCTCGCTCCTCGTACCCGAGCCGCCCGAAGGCGTTGTCGAGCACGCTTGCCGTGTACGCCGTGCACGCAAGACAGACCGCGCGCAGGACTCGGCATTGCGTGCCAGGCGCATCGAGCGCCGAGGGAGGGACCTAGGGACGTTGGTCAGCAACGAATCGATGTAACTGAGGAGAACGAAGGAGCGATAAGGTTAGAGAGAGCAGGACCGCAGCTTGCTCGCGCCGTAGCTGAGAGCTCGAACGGCGATGGAGAACGCGATTCCGAAGCAAGGCAGAGCCTACAAACGCTCCGCCAATACCACGCCTGGAAGAAGCCCACACCCCACTACTCCCGTCTAGCGCCAGTCGAACAACCCACACGTCCAGAGCCCCTGCCGCTGGGAAACGGCGATTCTCAAGCGGAGACACAAGGGTCCAAGGCCTATGCCGCCTCTGGTGCTCCTCCTGGTTGGGCTCAGGCTCGAGGCCGCGCCATCGTCACGCTTCGTCCGCCATAGGATGGGAACGATCCAGGTCAGAGGCGACGGGCGCCCACCCCGCCCACCCCTACCGCGGACCTCCGCCGCGGGAGAACAGTGAGCGGCCAGCCTATGTACTGTCGCTCCCGCCCCCATTCACCGGCGCATGGATGCGCTACTCTGCATAGGCCCTGGGCCTTCCCCATCCTCGCCCGCATCCAGCTCTGCGCATCTAAGCCCCCCTCTCTCCCCAACTGCATCGCCTCACAGGAAAGGAAAAGCCAAAGAATGAGAGACTCACCGCAGTCGTCCCGCTGGTAAGCAACGCCACCCGCGGTTGATGACGCCCGTCTTGACGTGTGCGTCGGCCTGTAGAGAAACGGAGCGTCAGTGATCGGGAAGTAAAGGGTAAGATGCATGGAGACGGTGACGATGAGTAGGAATAATGTAGCAGATGTAGATGACTGGGAATATGGAAGTAAAAGGCGAGCGGAGGCACCGCTTCACGGAGCATAAGAATCCGTGATATCGGAGGCTATCAGTCGCGCCTGGCGACGGTTGCACGTCCGCCACCGATCAGCAGATACGGCCAGCTTCCCAGTCGGACAGACGCAAGCTCGCAAGGTTATAAAGCAGAATGTCGAGCCCAGCCGGGGCTACATCTCCATAACACCGCCAAAGGACGGAGTCTTTCCCCTCAGGGGACACGACGTGAAGCGAAGCTACATCGCCCGTCCACGAGCCGTGGCTCAAGCATTACCGAGCCAGTGCTGCGCAACGTGCAATCGCTTCTGCGAGTACTAGACGGCGCTGGTATCCTGCTTTGGAGCTCCCGCGTGAGAAGGGGTCTACCGCGAACGACGAGTCTGCCACGCGTAAAATACGCCCCCTGCTCAGCTTGCGGGCAGACTCGAAGCCCCGCCGCCACGCCCCCGCCCGCCGCCGTCCAAGAAAGTGGCCTCGCCCACGTACAGATACTCGGAGGACCGACGCGGCGCGACCGCAGTCCAGCGAAAAAGGCGCGAACGCAGAAAACAGAAGGATGGGTCTTGCTGACCAGAGCGAAGAGAGACTCGCCCGCCGTGCCCCCCCAGGCGGCCTCGTCAGAGACGGGACCGTTCACGCCCACATGCAAAACGCAGAAGAAAATAATCAGAAAATGGGACGTACCACCGGATGCGTAGCCATGTCGAACAACAAAAAGTTGCGCTTCTCTGTGCGAAAGACGCCCTTGTCGACGAGTCCCTTGGCGAGGCGTTCGCGGACCTGTTGGGGGGAACGGGAGCGGCGGTGATAAAGGGGGTGCAGCAGACGAGGACTGAGATACACACCTGCTTTAGCTGGAAGCCGATCTTGAGTACGTTCCACGTTTCACCTGCAAGATTGTGTGATAGTATCACGCCGGGAACATGGCTGTGGTGAGAAAAAAGCGCTGGTCGTGCGGGCGAGAAAGCCCGAGGAGCGGAGCGGTTCGGTCGACCCGCAATGCAGCCCGAGCATTGCACACGACCCCAAATTTCGGCGCAACGCTGATTGCTGCTCGCGACGTTTCGAAGACGATGAAATACTGACCGCTCAGCAAATCTATCCAGGTGCCGACGCCCATCTTTTCGCCGGCGTCTTCGGTCTGCTTCATCATCTTGAGCGTCTCGTCGAGCACGTCTCGCCAGTCTGCCGCGTCGAGATGACCGTCAGCATTCGTTCCGGCGGGTAATCGTTTTCTGCGCAAGAAAAACGAGTATTGTCGTCCGCGTCTGCTAGAAAAACAGAGAAATGAGCACGCACTCTGCTTGGGTCCTTCACGACAGCAATCCGCTCCGCAAACGCCAGCTCAATAAGAATACACCCTGAGCGCATAGCTAATATTGTCGTTCCAAAAACTGAGATATCCCTGCTTGTCCTTGATCCCAGCAACAGCACCTCCTCCATGAGCGTCAGTCGCGGCACGCTGCCGCCTGCGCCGTCCGCATCGTCGCAGAGGGCAAGTCCGCGGGTCGTACGCAACGCGCGCGCCGCCAGCAAACGCGG
>QVIE01001183.1:0-33359 GCA_013387415.1 Panellus pusillus | reverse complement strand
ACAACGGTCATGTCTCCTGTAGACAAGACAACATATAAGCTGTATATATCCTGATTGGCTGCTCAGCGACATCAGCTGTTCGGTTCCGATTGTTCCGTTTCATCTTCATCAGTCTCGCATGTGACCGCAGGTGACCGCGTCCGGCGCGTCTTCCTCTATCTGAGACTATCTTCTCTTCCCTCTTCAATGGCTCTTGGGTTCCGCCGCCTACTACCAAAGTCTGAGAGTAGATCAGGGCCTGTCATCCTCAAGGCAAGCCATGCACCATCTTCCCTAGGCCGCTGTTTTATGACATTTATAGGATTTGGAGTCCATGCCGCGCCCACATCATCGAGAGGACACGGCATCGGATTTGCCCACAACTTCGAGGGAGTGCAGCCGGAGGTCATTGGGACAGAAACGACGTCGTGAGAGGGAAGCACGAGAAGGCAAGCCAGTGGTATGAAGTAATCAAAGATACCTGATTTTTTGCCCATTATTTTCCAGCCCTCCTCATCCACCAGTTCGCGTCGCTCGAAGCTCAGAGAGCCCGGGCGGCAGCGAGAACTTGCTGCGGCCATCCGGTCTCATTTATCGGCCCCGGCTGATGCTCAGAATCGTCGGTCTGATGCCAGGTGTTCCGCAGGCGGATAGAAGAGGCAAATCGGCGGCGGAAGCTGCTCCAGATTGTGGTGTGTCTATGCTCCTCTTGCCTGTAACATTATGCTGGAGGCACCTAGATTCAACTGATGCTCTCGGGGTGATCCTCGATCTAAATATCGACAATTGGTCTCGCCATCGCAGAGAGAGTCAGCGGGATAGAATGACCCGCCATTTCCGTGGCTGACTGCCAGTATTCCATGGTACAAGCTATGGGTCCAGTGTAACTCTTTGTCGTTTATTCTTATCTGACTTATCATTTGACGGACGTCGGTTGGTGCCAACGAGTGTCTAATGTTACAAGTATCATTCATGGGTCCGACTGGCCTCTTGATATCCTCAGTGAAATCCAGACACCGGGACACGAGGAACCAACCGTAGGTTGGTGACGAGTGTCTAATGTTATCAGTATCATTTGGCATGCCAGGTCTGAGTCTGGCCTCTGTTTATACTCAATGAAATCCAGACACAAGGACACGAGGAACCAACCGCAGGTTGGTGACGAGTGTCCGCTAAGTTTCTTACATGAGTTGTGGGTCAGTTTGGGGACAGTGTCCCGAGTACTTAATTGACATGACAGTGAACGTCGGTGAAGTTCATTGCTTCTCTGATTTATTCTGTCGTGCGGAGCACGGGTCCCTGCTAGTCTATTATACAAAGGAGTATGATTAGTCATAAGTGCTCGAGACAAACGCTGAGACAAACATCGAGACAAACCTCGACATAAACATGATCGCAGCTCCCTCTGCCTCTTCCTCTCCATCTCGACGCGTTCGGTGGCCGTTCCAAGACTCCACTTGATCTCCTTGACATTGACAACTCCCTGACTCCCTGGATGCGCGCTCCACCTGTTCACCTCGACGCCATGACGCCTCGACGCCACGACTCTCCTTCGCTGACTCCCAAGACCCAAATTCCGCGCTTTTCTTCGTACAAACGCGTTTCTGTAGCCTGTCTCTTGGCTGTAAGCATGGTGTGCTGTATCTTCACTAATGGAATTGTTTGTGTCCCGAGAAATTGCAAATCTGTGCCGCCCCTCTGTTTTCCTGCGCGTCGCACCGGTTTTTTGCTTTCTCTCTGAGACTTTTAAGGTGTCTCTTCCATGCACTTGATTTCTATAGCCTGTATAACAGTTTTTCTGCTCTGCCTGATACAAATGTGCGTGTCTACGCTCTTTTTTGACTCTTTCAGCGCTGATGGACCGTGCAGGACAATACTGCCGCCCACTCCGACCACTTCACTGGTACTTCGACGTGTCCCAACGGTCAGAGATGCCCGCCGCGACGCAATGTCGCCTATATACCGCTCTCCGCGCTCTTCGCCTCAGCGCCGTGTTCTTGGCGACATCGGGAACACTGCAGGATTCAGACTTGGGAATGCCGTACCCCCAGACTTTTTGGAGCTTGATGAAGCCCGTTCAGCATTCCTTGATGCTGATCGGGCGCGACAGCTTTCGCTGCAAGAAACACCGAGTCGACGGCGACGCCGTGTTCCCAATGAAAATCACGCAAGTTTGCCAGGTGAAACTTTGAGTCCACAAGGCCGCTCACCCTCCCCTTCTCCAGGCCTTCAAGGCCTCGCATACGACTGAACCAGGTGTGTCTTCTACATTTCCATGTTACTGCCATCGGGCTGATCATCTTTAGGGTTTGCAGACACCACCGGCCACTGTGGAATCTAACGCAAGGTCCCTCGCACAACGTGAACGACGACGACGTGAGTCAGCGGCAAGACCTTCTGATGCACCTGGGAACACACGGTCAGATGCTCAACGGGAAGGGCGGCGGCGAGAGGCAGAACAAAACGAGAACAGCGGACCTCGACAGCCGGGGATGAGAATCCACGTGCTGCCACACAGCAAAGGTGTCGAGAGAGGGAGCGAGAGCAGCATCGTGTCCCTATTGTCCCGCAGGACCCTGATGCCCGCTCTACCGCATAGCGCCAACGTCGTCAACGGGAGGCAGAGCAAAGGAGGGCTGATCGTTCTCCAGATGAAAATCCACGGTCCACCGGTCAGCAAAGGTGTTGTGCACGTGAACGCGAGCAACGTGAAGCGCAGGCCAATGAAAATGGACAACTCCTGACGCCACAGCCACAGCCCGGAATCGAAACCAGAACCGTCCACAAGGTTTATATCCTTTTAGTGCCGTCTATGACACTGCGTTAATAGTCGGGGCCGCACGTCTCCGTATACTGAGCCTGCTGCACGCCATGATCTAGGGAGGATGAATATGCCCTGCCAACACTGCAAGGCTCTTCATTGGCGGCCGAACATGTTTCCAATTCCTCGGCTTCGTGACCTCAGTTTGGGCTGTGCTGTGACCACGGAAAGGTTGCTCTTCCCCAATTGAAGGAGCCCCCGCGGCACTGCAGCGCTTGCTCCTCGGCGATGATGCGCAGTCCAAAGAGTTCCGAAAGAACATCTCTCAATACAATACGCACTTTCCTTCACGTCCCTCGGGGTTCCACAGGATCGCTCGATTAACAAGGCGGTGGTCCCCCTGTCTTCCGTATCCGCGGGAGCTGTGTTCACCGGGCTGACTGGGTCCTTTAGGCTTTCTTCGAGCCGCGTAGCGAACTCGGCCATCAACTTAAGATTGACAACTACCATAGCTACATCAGATATACAGCAATCTGTTGATACTTTCTCCGTGCGGAGCACGGTTCCTGCTAGTGGATGGATAAACTTGGAGTTATAAGGAAAAAAATTCAGTGGTCCCATAGAATCAGCATCTGGCAGATATTCTCTTCATACAGAAGTTCGCTGGACCAGCTGATGCTAGGTAGCTGAGGCTACTGTAGCTCGTTCAACTGGAGCAAATGCCAAAGATGGTTTCCATCAAGTTTGGTCAGTTGATTGCAACAGTCGGGTGCCAAACAATGTCTACCATCGGCCCCGTCATCCCTCAGCACCTTCGCAATGCCTCCTCGTCCACGAAGATCCACGATGAGGATGATTCCGAACCCACTGCAGGTCCACAGCTTCCCTCATCCGCTCCAGCCCAGGCCGATGCGGATGAGACTCGGAAGACAACTACGCGCCGAATTACCGCCGGACATGGTAGCCTCGGGCTCTTCGTCCAAGAAACCAGTGGCAGGACCCTCGATGCCGCCGAAATACTCTACAATGTACGACCCGCGGGTGCAGTATCACGACCCGGACGACTCGGACGACGACCTAGGGCCGAAACCGCTGCCTGCGGGTGTGGGCTTTGAGGAGCGAGATGCGGTGAAAGAGTTCATGGCGAAGGAGGAGAAGCGGCGGCGTGAGGTCGAGGTATGTGAATTTCTGTCATTCGTATCAAGCTGTGGCAAGGTTTCCGTGGAGGTCTACATATGAAATCTTGTCTCGGAAGGAACCCTGGTGGTCAGTTTGCTCATTGTATCGCAGGAAGCGGCAAAACCAAAAGCACCGAAGCGCGACGAATGGATGCTCGTCCCACCACCCTCGTCCTTCCTTGGTAGTTCGTAAAATTTCACCCTATTCCGAGTACACACATGCTAAAATCCGTACTAGACCTCGACCCTACAAAGTTAAACCGCGCCAATTCGCACGCAGTTCCGCTTCCGAAAAGAGCACCGACAACACGCTCTGGACGGAGACGCCCGCGGAGCGGCAACAGCGGCTCGCGGACGAAGTCGTAGGGAAGAAGCGGCGCGCTACCAACAACAGCGACGCGCCGTGCCGCAGAGGAGCTCGAGGCGCGCAAGAGGCAGCGTTTGGATGAGGAACTGCGCCGCGAGGTGGAGGAGCACACGCGCAAGACCGGGGGTCCGCGTTGGTGGAAATGCACGCGCGCAGCGGCAAGGGGAGGAGAAGGACGACAAGAAGGGTATATGGGACCGCGATCGCGATATGGCGGTCGGTGGGCGGCTGATGGATGACAGCAAACGGAATAAGATGATCAAGGAAGCGAAGGGGCTTGGGGACCGGTTTGGCAGGGGCAAGACAGGCGGCTTTTACTGAATGCGACCTCGTCGGCGATGTATTTTATGCGAACAAATTTTCAAAATCCAATCCTGCTTTCCGCCGTATAGTTCATGAAATCCGAGGACTCTAAAGCTCCCCGGACTCTAGGGGCAACCATGCATCAAATTTGCAGTACGACGTCCGAAAAAGGCAATTCTTTTGTCATTTAAGGTATTTGTTGCTGTTGTATTGACAAGCGATCGGACCGAGAGTCCGAGACACCCTCCTCGTTGCATCCACAAGGCGGCCACTGAGTTCTCCTCTGGATGGCTTCTTGGGTCTCAATAACCAGTCAAAAACGAATCCTTCCTGCACGATAAGTGAGCTCCCGAGCTATGGAGGGCTCTCTGTCCACTGCCAACCTGCCTCCTCAACAACCCATGTACGTTCACCTGTCCAACTGTCCAACGAACACATCCTATGTCATAAACTATCACAGAGAGCTCTGTTTGGATAATCTGAAAGACGAAATCGTTAACGTCTTGCAGAATGAAAAAATTACAAGGACAAAATCGAGCGACTCGAGACGGAATTAAACGTGTACAAGAGGGCGTTCGCCGACCTCAACACCGATCTCCAAACGGCTAAGCGAGTGCAGATGGAAACCGAGGAGCTGAACGAAAAACTCCAAGCTGAGTGTCTTGCGTTCAAGAAACAGGACAAGGTACACGTCGTTGCCTCCGGCCTATGTTGGAGCTGATCATTCTACCATGTAGGACACCGGATTGTGATGCTCCTTGATGGCGACGGCACCATCTTTTCACCGCAATTTATAGAGAAGGCCAGAAAGGCGGGCACGCTGCTGCGCAGCAGCTCTCCGACGCGACCTTCCAGTGCATCAGTGCGGAATACGGACCCAGATCTCTTCAACTCTGGGTTTACGTATTTTTCAACAAGCGCGGACTTGTCGACGCCTTGCGGCGCGCTGGGTTTACGACCGCGGCTGCAATATTCGATGATTTTGTTATGGGATTCAACCAGGCTTCTGAGCGGTTCCTTATGGTCGATGTAGGGACTACGAAGGAGGCTGCGGATGCCAAGTTGAAAGGCGCGCATCCTTTACCACCTCAAAGGACGACCCATACTCAAGCTCAGAGGCAGTGTACTTAGAAGACGAAATTCGCCTGCCAGAGACGCACAAAATCGTATTCGGCGGTGAGAATCCGTATATCACCTGCTTTCATCGACTGAACTATTGCTAATCCAGGCTGCCACGACAACGGTTATGTCGCAAACTTGCATTCGCAGATTACTGCGGGGTATAAAGAGAAGCTCATCCTTCTCAAGAGTTACACGGAGTTCGCAGGGGGATCGCCGCACTCGGCTTGCCCACTCTGGCCATCCCGATTTATTCATGTCGCAGAAGATTGGCGAAGGTGCCGTGTTTCCTTCGGCTGGCCCAAAGGTTTCCAAAGATTTGCCTTCACCTGCTCTATCCGGTAATGTCAATCTCGGACCTCCCAGCCTCTCCAGCTGCGACGTCGCGACCACTGGATCCAAGCAAGGTAAACATATCCTTCTTCCTGTCTAGTGTTCATCGGCCGACCTCCATATGTAGTCGATATCGCAACGCAAGTGTTATATCGTCACTCTCAAGTTTGAATTGACCTTTGGTGTACTACAGAAAAACTGTGCACGGTGCATTATCTAAAGAACGAGTGCAAATCCGGGAAATCATGCCAATACTCGCACCAATTTACTCTTACGGACGCTCAACGCGATGCTCTGGCGAAAGTGGCCAAGAAGACACCGTGTCCGACTGTCCTTTCAGGTGCATTCGCCCTCTGCGCCGGACACTGTTTTCGCTGGTTGACACGAACCTTAATTCAAGGAGGTGACTGTACCTGGGGAAACACTTGTCCGTTTGGCCATATATGTCCCTTTTCGCCGAAGTGTTTCTTTTGATAGTGGGTTTTTCGGTCATTTTCTTCACTGGTCCGCACACCTGACTTGCTGAGTAGAGAAAGGAAGCTGCAAATTCCGACAGGGTGCGATTTAGGCATCCATCATCTTCTACGTTGCTGACTCGTGGATCGTTACTAGCTAACATGCATGTGTCCCCAGATGGTTGAACGCCGGACCTGCGCGTCCTTCAGGCAGATGAAACCCATCGCCAACTACACCAACTAAATCATACTATTACTTAACCGCGACGCCTTGCGGCATACTCAAACACTTACGTCGCCGTAGTTTCTGGCACTCCGAAATAACCACTCCCCTCGTTTCCACCACGACATCCAACATATAGCAGCGTGCCGGCATGCCCACAGTTCAGCCTTCACGGCTTTGCCAGTGGCGACCGGATGTGTGTTAAAATAAAATTCATTCAATGATGATACTTGTCGTGTGTGAACTAGGCACGGTTTGGATTTGGCGATGCCTGGATCTGAGAGTTTGAGAAAGACAGATTGATTTTCGGATGTAATGGGGGAGCAGTAGTGAGTTACAGATTGATCACAGCCATATGTATGTGCTTTGAATCTATATGATTTTCTATCCTTAGACCCATCGTTCATTTTTTGCTGCCGGTCCAAGCGTTTTTTACGAACCAACACCGCCTCTGATCCACGGAGTTACCGTATCCGGACGACGGCAGCTCTCGCAGATTATAGATTATGTTCCGATTCAGTTGGTGTACTGTCCGTCCTATACATACACATATACATCACAGATGTTGGCTACAGTAAGAAAACTATGGGCTGACTTGTCCACTTTTCGATTTCCCGGGTGTGGGAAAGGTCATAATCTAGCTCTAAAGACGGTTGAGGTATGAACGCCGGGATCCGGGGGCAGCAGTGGCCTGGGCCTCCAGGCTGGCCAGGATGCCGGAGAGGTCATCGTCGCCCGAGGAGGCATCGTCACCCGAGGAGGCATCGTCGCCCGAGGAGGCATCGTCGCCCGAGGAGGCATCGTCGCCCGAAGAGGCATCGTCGCCCGAGGAGGTATCGTCGCTCGAAGAGTCAGTCGGAGCGGCAGCAGAGCTAGCGTCGGTCGCGGTAGCATCGGCAGAGCCGTCATCGGTCGCAGTGGCATTGGCGGATCCAATGTCGGTCGCGGTCGCGGCAGCGGCACCAGCGTCAGTTGCAGTAGCATCGGCAGAGCCAACATCCGTTGCAGTGGCGTCTGCAGCAGCGGCAGAGGACGCGGCAGCAGCAGCCTGCGTCATAAAATAAGAACGGACCCTCGGGAACATATGGCGAAAGAAACCTACAGCGGCCTTCTTCGCAGCGGCCTTTGCCTTCTTGTCTCCCTTCTTACCCTTCTTCCCTGTGGCAGCGTCGGTAGCCTGACGTTCAGATAAGCATGGATATAAGATAGCACAACAGCAATGAATGCTCACCGAAGCCCCGCTGTCAGTTATGGTGACGGTAGCGGTAACAGTGACCGTTGCGGTGGCGTCAGAAGTCGAGTTGTCGAGGGACGAAGTCGAGGAGTCGGTAGAGTTATCGAGGGACGAAGTCGAAGAGTCGGTAGAGTTGTCGAGCGAGGACGTCGATGAGATAGTCGAGTTATCGAGCGAAGAAGTCGAGGACACGGTGGAGTTGTCTAGGGACCCGGTCGAGGTCGAGTTGTCCAAGGACCCAGACGACGTTGAGTTGTCGAGTGACGAATCGCCGCTCAGGGATACGCTGGACGCCGAGGCGCCGCTTCCAGCCTGGGAGCTGCTGCCGCCGAAGATATTCACATTCTTGCGCGCCTTCAGATAGCCATCGTAAGTACTCGATCAAAATGAATCAAGGACGAAGAGAAAACACACCATCAACGAGGCGTCCATGGGATAGGGTGCAGCAACGGCTGTCCCAGCGAGGGAGGCAAGAAGAGGCACAGTGATGGCGAGAGAAAACAACATCGTGAAGGGTCGAGAGTTAGATTAAGTCGAAAAGGAGAGTGACGAGGGATGCTCTGCAGGTGGAGTGGAGGACTAGCCAACGACAAGCTTTGCTTCGTAGAGGGGTGAATGAAAAAATCGACCGCAGGTCGATAGGAAAATGTGTTGAAAAAAAGACAGACACCAAAAAGAACAATGAAGATTCACAGCAAGAAACGCACTCCTTATATACCTCTGCGCTGAATGGCGTAATCATTGGAGAGGTGGTGTTGTATCACAACCCCAGATTTAGCGGGTTGCCAGGTAGCCGAAAGGAGTAAAGCCATGGCGATCAAACATCAAAAATAAAGTGGGCCGCTCCTCATAGGTACCTTGTTCTAGCCTTGCCCAGTCTCTCGTCCGAGCCTTTCCGGTAGGCGGCGAGAGGTGCTGTAGTGGTGCTGCCTGGTCGACCGAGAGAAAAGGATGACCACACTGTGCGCAGGTGATGGAATGTTGATAGCGGGAATTGTGGAGACCTTGGAGCATAAGTGGAGAAGATAATGATGCAAGGGTTTGATAGACCATCGTGCGCGGTGAATATACATTACGATTCCATTTGCATGTGGAGAGTCGTTATACTTCTTCGATGCGACTGTCCTCATCGTCGGACTCGTCGCCTGGCACGTCAAGGGATACTTTGTTTGCACCCTCCTGTGGATCTCCACCTGAAGGATCCTCCTCTTCCGCCGGCTCCTCCCCTTTGATCAGACTCACTAATCGCTCGATGTGCTCGGATATCTAGATTTCGGGAAAAAACCGTCAGTAACATAGCAAGTGTGTCAGGAACATCATCCACCTTGTCCACAGTCTCATTCTCATGCGCTGCCCTAACGATTTCGTACACGCCGTATTTGCGCAAGTGGTCACGGCCAAACCGGGTATGACACAGCAAGAGCAACGTTTCGACGTAGATCAGCCGGATAGCGGGATCGGGCTCGCGCGTCTTCGTAGACGGGAGGAACTGTAACGCGTCGGGCAACTTTTCTTGATCTTCCAGATCAAACTCTTCAGGGCCCGCGAGCGGAAGTAGGAGATACGGAAGCGCATCAATCCCAGATGCTACAGATGTAGACGGGGGTACTGAAACGCTCGTTGAGTCCGAACTCAGAATTGCTTGATGGCCCGGAGGGTGGAAGGCGCAATTTCTGATAAAATTGCGTAAGGGGATGAACGAAATGCGAATGAGTAGAAAGAAAGCACTTTATTGTTGATGCGACACCTCCGCGGCGAATGGTGTCCTTGTGTTCCGTGAAGGCAACAAGCTTAGCTAGCGGGTACTCGAACGCGCTATCCGCTTGGAGGACATGAGATGGCCGAGGACTGAGGAAGAAGTCGCGTCCCGCCGGTGACTGCCACACTTAAGAAATGGTGGACCAAGCGAAGCAAATTCATTTACTGACTGTGGTAAGATTCGCAAATACGCTCGCGAGGAAGTGGAGGTTCCCCTTGCGTTTTCTGGCGTCGTCTCCCGATTCACTGATCTCCGCTCCTTGCACAAACGCGTCGACAAGCAACGGGAGCGCGAGAACTGCGCGTGATTCACCCCCCGGATATGGTTCTGGGGCGACAGCAGTTGCACATCGGGATTGGGGCAGATAAAATCCATTCGGGAAGGTGGGCTCGACGATGATGTCGACATTCAAAGACAACAGAGTAGCACAAGCAGCTGAAGAAGCCGTCAAGTTCGAAAGCAACATGGAAGCCAAGTCCGCAAGTATGGATTGAGGATTCTGTGGTCGGTGAATCATTGTATATATCTTGTGGAATGAAACGGAACGCACTATGATGTAGGACACGACGAACGTAAGGAAGGCGGGCTCCGACAGCGTAGACACCAGCATCGGAGAATCGGACAGATTAACGAGTGCCCGGAACGCGTCATGGGAAACGCTCTGGACGGCGAATTAAAACAAGCATAGAGATGGAACCGCTGACGCACCAGCTGGTCCCGACAAAGAAATTTGAGATCTCGAATGATGTTATTCTCCTGCGGCCTCTTCAAGCCACCGCTCTGCAGTCCTGAGAAGAATATGCTCCTGTACGGAGCATCTTTTGCGGTTTGCGGCAAAAGATTGGATAGAGCGAGTTGGCGAACTTGGGGGTTCCGGTCACGAAGGAAAGGGACAAGCTGAACACTTCCAACTGCTCATTAGCTAGAGGTAATCTGGCTGCTTGTGTTGACAGACCTCTCGCAGTTGAGCCTCCATGGAAGATACCGAGAAGAGAATTCCGGCTTAGGTAAGGCGCCTGATCTCAGCAAATTTTGAATTTTTGCGTACTTACATTTCTGCTACTGATCTATCCGCACAAATTCGACTCCAGAAATTAGAATTCAAACATATCTGTGAGCTACACCGAAAATCGTGCCGAGAAGTCTAAAACGAAGATGGCTCAAGTCTTTGGGTACGGGCCGTGCCGCTCGTCGACCTTCCCAGGCCTTACAAGCTTACAGCTTGAGGCTCATGTAAGCCGATCTGCCTCCATGTCTGTCTTGTGCCAGAGTGCCGCCTGTCCCAATGGTAACCCTCCTTCTCGCCTAGAATGCCCAACGTGCAACAAGTAATCATAGCCTGCGTTCTGCGCGTCTACAGGCTTACACGTTCGTCAGGCTTGGAATCCGAGGTTCATTCTTTTGTGGTCAAGAATGCTTCAAGGCGGGATGTAGGTCGCTCTTGCGTTTTCAAATTTCCAATTGACCGATGCCCAGGGGTACGACTTCGCACTGACATTTCACCTCCCGGTCGTTGACGTGACCGAAGAAAACGCATAAAGTCGTTCACAATTTGGCCAAGCCGCTCGCCCCTACTGCGAACGCTGGTATGTTGGCTCACCCAAACGAGTTTGCGCACTGAGCTTTATCTACAGACGGGAGCTACAATCCGTTTCCGAACTACAAATACACGGGTCCTATGCGGCCTGCGTACCCTCTTTCGTCCAAACGACAGATACCGGATCACATCCCACGCCCAGACTACGCGGGAGACGGTGCGAATTCATTTTCACGCGCAGAATCGTATCTCTGAGGTATAGTAGGAATCCCCAAGTCGGAAAGGAAGGCCTACACTTTGCCTCCGCAGGTACTCAGTGCAGAGGCCATAGAGAAAATGAGGACTGTCTGCGGCGTGAGCCACATCTTAGAATATATCATACTGAGCTCTTTACAAGCGGGCTCAGCTGTCTCGCGAAATCCTGGACATCGCTGCTGCAGCTGTACGACCAGGGATCACGACCGATGAAATTGACGAGATTGTGCATAATGCCACAATCGAACGGAATGCTTATCCTTCGACGCTGAACTACCGCAATTACCCAAAATCCCTCTGCACGTTGGTCGTTTCCGGAGGCTTTGTCCACCTTGCTCAATTATCCCGTAATTTTCAGGTCCGTCAACGAGGTTGTTTGCCACGGCATTCCCGACCAGACAAGACTGAGCGAGGGGGATATCATCAACCTAGGTGGGTTTGCGCTCTTGCAACCTTGGCCGTGCAATTCAAGCTAACGTCGCCACAGACATCAGTGTGTATTATCAAGGTGAATATAATTCACTTCATTTGCAAGTCCAGCTACACAATCCCAGGGTACCACGGCGACGTCAACGGGACTTATCCAGTCGGCCAGATCGACGAGGAATCCGCGAAACTTATCCAAACCACGCGTGATTGTGTCGACATAGCCATCGAGCTCTGTAGACCGGGCGCGCTCATCCGCGATTTGGGCAAGGCCATGTAAGAAAACGCCATTTATCCATTTTCTCTTTGGTCTATAAGGTCCATGTTTAGCGAGCCGATTGCTCGAGCCAACGGATGTGCACCTGTGCGGACGTATACTGGACACGGGATCAACACCAACTTTCACTGCCCTCCAGATATACCGCACTACGCCAAGGTACTATACTCGCTCGCTCGCCTCGGAGTCTTCCACCCGTCTGCCTCACTCATCGCTTGTGCAGAACAAAGCATCGTGGACGATGAAACCTGGCATGGTGAGAAATGCTTCTTCCCTGTGGTGGGCCGTTGGCTAACACTACACGGGTGGCAGGTCTTTACCATCGAGCCGGTGAGTACTGAGCATGACGTGCGCCCCCTGACGTGGCCTCAATCATCCATTGTGATATGTAGATGATTAACCTTGGCCCCAACGGAGACGTAGAGCACTGGCCGGACATGTGGACGGCCACCACCACGGATGGCAGACGGAGCGCCCAGTTCGAGGAGGCTGTGTTGTATGTGTGCTCTCGCTACTGGTTTGCATCCTCGCTTCTGACTTGAGAGATTGATTGATTTCAGGATAACGGAGACCGGGTATGAGGTCTTGACGGCTGCTAATACTAGTACGAGATGAGTCGCCTGGGAGATCACTAAAACTGGGCACAGCGACGCAGAGGAAGATGTGTATGTAATACTTCACTTCACTTGAATCACTTCCTAGTTAAATGATGCCAGTCTTCATCGAAATACTGAGCGCTGCCGCGTCAAGGTCGTCGATTGCGGTGTTATACGATTAGTACAAGAAGATTACTTCCTGCTGGGCGGCAATCGCTGAGCCTCCGAAGCGATGCTCAGGTTTGGATCTGGAAGGCGAAAGCTACACATCGTGACACCGTGTTGACCTTTGAATCGATTGTTGACTAGTATCCAATGGTTGCAGTGTATCCAATGGTTGCAGTCTCTGTTGACCCTCCCTAGCCTCCGCTAAGAGGTGTTGGTTGACCAAGTACCTCGCATTCGCTCTTATGTGTTCAAACAAAAAGAGAGTCTTCTGAACTACCGAGTACCTTCTGGTGCGCCGGCGTGACCTTGTTAACTGTACTGTACTACCGTACCCGTGTCAAACGTCCTCCTCTTCTGAGGCTACGAATCCTGTATACCCAAGTCCCAAGTTTCCGCTAGCTCCCCAAATTTATCGGCGGGCTCTAATATCTATATGATAGATGTATCAGTGGCAGGACGAGCAAAAAAGCCTGATGAAGAGGGCAGGGTACTTACAGCCAGGGACAAGAGGCGAAGGACGATAGCCAAGTCGTTGCCGTCGAAGATGTTCAGAGTCCGGGTTGCTTCAATATCGAAGGCTTTTCCCGATGTGTGCTGAGTCAATTGAGGACTTGGATCCTGGCTGAGTGCCTCAGAAATTCGATGGAATTTCCAGCGGGTGCCGTCGGAAAGTGTGTTGACCATTGCAGGCCGCTTTCTACGTACGCTAGACAGAGACAACAGGTGATGATATTTTGTGAGACGAACGTGAGAATGCACATTGCTGCTCCTTGTGCCGCAATTTGTGCAGTGGTTTTGTCCGCTTCAAAAGGCATCGAGGGTTTCGCCTCTGAAATTGACAAAACCGCTTGATTGACACGGTCACTGGGTTGGATTCGCGTCGACATGTCAGACCCAGTCAGAAAACGATCTGCATGAAGATTAGAAAGATTTGGGTCCCGGGCCTATTCGGACTGTTGCCTGACGTCGACGGGGTATGCCTCGAACTGGGACCATTGCTATTTAGATGAACAGAATACACCCTCGGTGCTGTGAAGACGTACCAACATCACTCGACGTCAGGAGAAATAGGTAGTCCAATATGCCGTGCAGCATCAGAGTTGGGGAGACAGGTTGGTCGGGGATCTCGACCTCTTGTTGCATGATGATATGCGACTTCGACAATTGTTTCGCTCTCTGCGAAGAAGAGAGAGAGTGGCGCTCGACTATTTCTTCATCCAAGAAGGTTCTGATACGAGCTTCTGCTGCGCCAAACGCAAAGCCGTGAGTGCGATGAGGTCAATCGCCGTTCTGCATGCGGATTCGTTCTGAGACCAGAATGTCGAGCTCAGCCTAGGTTGCAGCAAGGTGACAGCTCGCACTGACCCCGACGACAACATGATCAATCATGGCTTCCCAGAGAGGATTTTGCCGGAGCTCGTCGGCCGCGGCGGTGTACCTATCGACGGGAGTCACGTCATCAGCATCTGACACCCCGATTTGCGACCCCGACCCAGTGAAAAGGTCTGCGATAAACGGCTGGGCTTCAGCGAAGGCCACGCTTTTCGGGCTTGAATCCTATTTATGTGGTCAGTAGTACACACGATGACTAGACCAGACAGTCCAAGTCTTGAAGTGGTGCTGACTGAGAACTCCGGAAATTGGTGAATTCGCTCCAGGACCGTGTCCCACGTGTTTCCATCGAGAGGTACGAGCAAATTCTCTTCCTTGACTCGCGCAAGGGCCAGCGTCACCATGCTGACGACCTCTTCCAGATCGTACTGCCGCTGCGCCTTTCTTTCGCGCTCTTCGGTCAACCATTGTGGATCAGGGACGGAGGTCGAAAATGTATAGGTGGGCATTTGTGCGGTCTGTCTGGAGGGGTAGGAGTCGGAGTAGAAAGGAAGATAGGGGGAGGACTGCTGTCTTGCATTAGATGGTCTACACAGAGCACGGGATTGGCCAAGGTAGTAGCGATCACATGTCTCTCAGAGTCATTTCTTTTGGTCTCGCGTCGCGCATACCGTGCGGCGTGACGCGCACCTTACACACTCAGTCTTCTGGCCTCGCGACTCCTCCCCTCCCTCTACTTGTCTGTCTGACCACGAGTCTTGCTCCCCGCTACTAGTCTTCTGCCCCATCGTGTCCCCTCATTTTTTCTGTGTCGGCTCTCCCGCATTTAGCGGAGTGCTGCGGGCTCCAGCTGGTGCCCGGTTTGCCCAATCATATCAATAGCCTAGTCATCCTCTCATCGTCATCCTCAAGAGCACACACAGCCAATCCAACAGACTGATCAGCGCGCTTATTCATCGCCAATGTCCTATCTGCAGTGTCTCCAGGACCTCTCTCTCGCATCCCGAATTCTTGCCCACCATGGCATAGGTGCGCGTGCATTGGCGACGGTCTTCTCAAAGCTTTACGGATAGCGCAGTCGACGGCTATGGGCACGTCTCTTGCCGTGACCCCAGAGCTCCCAAGGAACACTACCTTTTGTCCCGCAATATGGCCCCAGCGCTTGTGCAACCGCAAGATATTGTCACCTGGCGCATCTCAGACGCCGAGTATGATAGCTCATGTGTTGTTCCAATCCTCAATCATGTCCTTTAGACCCGCCGATCCTGATGCACCCAGGGGGTTTCTGGAACGCTGCATCCATAGCGAAATTTACAGGCAAAGCTCCGAGACTCTTGAGTCCCACTTGTTCTGAACGTAAATCCAGAAAGTACGAAGACGTCCAGGCCATCGTGCACTTTCACTCGCCCGACATCATTCCTTTCGGCTCATGCCAATTCCCTTCAAGCCCGTATACCACATGGCTTCATTCTTAGGTGGCTTCTGGCTCCCTCTTACCGACTGTTGTGTCTGAACCAACCGTCCAGGCGCCGATTCTCCTCCCATCTTCGACATGCGCGATGCCATCGGGCCGGCCACGGACATGCTCATCCGCAACACGACGCACGGCGCCGCCCTCGCGTCCTCCTTCGCCCCTTCCGACCCATCGGAACCGACGCGTCCGCTCGTTCTCATGCGGGCCACGGTGCGACTCTCATCGCCCCGTCCCTCAAAATTGCCGTCTTCCGCGCTGTCTACACTCAGCACAACGCGCGCATTCTAAGCAGCCTCAGCTCCCTCGTCGGCGGCGCGTCGAATGTCGTTGCACGCGATGCAAGATTCTTGAGTGCGGAGGAGTGCGAGATGTCTGCGAAGACTAATTCCGGGCAGGTTGACAGGACTTGGGAGGTGTGGTGCAAGGAGCTGGAGGCCTAGGTCACGTTGTAATCAATGTACTCATTAGATCGGAACTCTGCTAACGGAGAAGAAACTCCTCCCAGGCATGGGCCTGGGTGGAGAATGTGGGAAGGAATCGGAATAGAGCATGGGCGGTATGGAGAAACAAATATTTCATTCAAAGGCGGACAGTGGTTTCAGGCCCATACGCAACCTTGAACGCGCCCTCCAAATCCGCGATGATGTCTGCGGCGCTTTCGATTCCGACCGAATACTATTCACGTTGACATGCAGTGAGAACGTGCGCTCGAGGGTCAGAGCGGACTTTTGAGACTCACGCGAATGGTGTCTTCCGTGATCCCCGACAACTCGCGCTCCTCGGCCGTGAGCTGCGACTGGATGGTCACATACGGGGCGATGACGAGTGTCTTGGCGTCGCCTGTGCACAGGGTACATGCGTCAGAAAAAGAGGGCGAAGCAACGGAATCATGGCGCGCGCACCAAGATTCGCGAGGTGCGACGCGAGCTTCAGATTGTCTATCACCTTCTTGACCTTCTCGAAACCGCCCACGACGCGAAAAGTGAGCATCCCGCCGAACGCGTTGGGGCGCAGCGTCTTGAGCGCGAGCTGGTGCGAAGGATGCGAAGGAAGGCCGAGATAAGAGACGGAGAGAACCTTCGGATGTTTCTCAGGTACCTGCGAGCGCGCATCAAACTCAAGTGGACCGAGAAGGGCAAAGAGAACGTACTTGGCGAGGGCCAGAGCGTTGTCGCAGTGGCGCTGGGCGCGCAAGCTCAGCGTCTCGACACCTTGGAGCGCCATAAAGGCAGAGTTCGGACTCAGACACGGACCCAGATCACGCAAATTCTGCTACCTTGTCAGCGCCAACCTATAGAATCGTAGAAGCGGGGCGCGCACCTCCAGTCGTACTTGAATCGCAAAGCCTAAGGGTGGAAGGTCTCTGCAAGGGGTGTGTTCCCGTAGGCTGCCGAGGGTTTGGTGATCATGGGAAACTTGTCAGATTTTCTCCAGTCGAAACGTCCTGGTGAGGATGGATTTCATACATGAACGACCGAGCACATGTTAGAACGCACCTGAGTCGACGATGACACCCGCCATCGTAGTTCCGTGTCCACTGATCCATTTCGTCGCGCTGTGGACTGATAGAAAATAATAAATCGACGGGAAAAGTTACGTGGAATATTCACAAACCGACGATATCCGCCCCGAGTGAGATAGGTCGCACCATGTATCCTCCCATTCCGAGCGGTGTTATCAACTGATGCCGGAGCTCAGCACTATTAACGACCGGGAAGGTGTACCTACCGACGAGAGGGATACCATGATCGTGAGCAACCTATATGACCAACTCAGCACCACTTAATAGTATTAAGGAACGGGCAACCTTTGCGAGACCAGCAAATATCTGCGAGAGCAGTGTCCGAGTTGGAAATGGACTCGACGAAGATGGCCTTGGTCTTGCCGTCGATGACGGAGGCGTAATCCGCGGGGTCGGTGCTATTTACAAATTTTGTGTCGACACCATACCTCTTGAAGGTGACTAGAAGGCTTTGAGTCAACGACGCAACGGCCGAAGAAAAGTAAGAACCTTTGAATTGATGGTACGTCTGAAAATGTCAACGAATTATTCTTCTGAGATACGAAGCCTCACCCCTCCGTACAGCCGCGAGCTGCGCGATTCTTCAGAAAACCAGACGGCGGGATACTGTGGGACTGGACGCACGATGCAATGATGTTGTCTCCCACGCTGGCAAGCGACGAGATAGTCAACAGGGTTGCAGATTGGCCTGACGCAGTTGCGACTGCAGCCATACCCCTTCGAGGGCAGCGATGCGCACCTCGAACACTTGCTAATGCCACATTAGTGACAGGTATAAGTGATGGTGCTGGAGTCGCGCGCATACCACAGTCGGATTTGACACACGAGAGTATAGGTAGCCCGATTCCCTTTTGTGCAGAATTTGAGTTGAGAATACAGTCCTAGCAGTCACCTAGAACTGACTGTAGTCCGCAGAGTTTTAGAGCGTGCTATCTCTAGAAGTCAGCTCTCATCCGCTGGCTCCAGGGAGAAACGAAGACCTCGACACTCTTGAACACAAAACTGGTCGACGCGTAGATCGGTACTGCTCGTGCATTTAGTGGCTGGATCCAGGCGTCTGACCAGCATGCAACTGCAGCGTCTCGAAGTCGGGCTCTCTGCTCAGATAGATTAGGGGGCACGGATACGAGTTCAAGGTCAAAGAGGAAAACCTATAGAATGGTTCTGAGGCGGGAGCCATCGTTCAAGGCCAGAGGTCACGGGCTGGGGCTTTGCACATTATATACATGACGCCGGCGCTGTTGTAACGCCGCCGAACGCCGTTAGAACGCCGTCGATACAACTCTGATGAGGGCCTGCTCGGTGCCACGGCCTCAACGGACGCGATCCACTACTGGAGGTACCAATATTTACCCGGGTTTGAATTTGAACCTGAACCGAAACGAACCGCCGTCCGTCCCCCTGTCAGTGTTCATACCAAGTAAGAATGGTCCAATTCTACCCAGGGCCCCCGTCGTCCACGACGATGCGGGGTTCCCGCTACTCACTCCGCCTGAACAAGCACGAGCCGGTTAGGTGACCGTGGTATCAAGTTGTCAACACCCGCCGCGACTCGAGGTCAGAACTAGTCAGAACTACAACCTTGAACCCACAAACTTGCAAAATTAGGATGTTTTCATACGTACTCCCAGTCTACATTCGAAAGTCTATTGATACCGCCTCTCCTTCAAGTTTAACCTCTTCCTCCTAACCATCGGCCGCGTAACTCCAATCCCCAGCGCAAGCGCTACATGAACATATGACGCCGGCGCTTTTGTAAAAGCCGCCGAACATTATCCGCAATTCACAAGACTTTCATCGTCGCTCTCATCAGTGCAAAGACTGCTCTAAGGGTTTGCATGCGCCCCCGAGACCTATATCGCAACTTCCGCCGTGAACTACTGTCGTCCTCTTCCTTACCGACATCTTTGCTCTCCCTCTGGTGAACAGCGAGGTGTGCTCTTGGCCGATGGCTTTGCGCGCAACGGGTACAAGGTGCGTGCTTTGGCGTTGACATGTGAACGGAAGACCGACGGTTTGTAGACCCGACTACCTGAAATAATGGCGACGCGATTCCCTTCGAGGCCATGGCATCTGTAAGTTTTCCGGCATCCCTGAGGCGTATCGTTGTCCTCAGGGAAACTTTGATATTATGAAGTGGTTCCCCAACCACGGGACGGAGCAGACTCGACAAGGACGTCATCGCTGCCGCACACCCGTCGCTCCTCCAGGTTCCTGCTTGCCGCCATAAATACGCTTCGACCGTCGGGGTGCGCCTTCTGACCAACAGCGAGTTCGACGAATATTCACCCCCTGCCCCGAGGGCCGAGGCCCAGTCCAAGGCACACGAGCTCTTCAAAGGTTTTGCTGCATTTTGCACCCTGGTACAAGCGCGAGTGCTTTGAGGACTGCCATCACGGCTTGGCCATCCGCGGCGACCTTAGCAACCCGAAGGTCAAGGTCGGCAAGGAGGGCGCGTTAAGGTGACGATCGAGTGGTTCCACGAGCATTCCTAAATGAATGCGAGCTGTAGTAGCACAATGTTGAATGGATAAGAAATGTATAAGTAGCTCGATAGTTCGGGTTAGATTATCTTTATGTACGTTGCGAACGAGCCACCACCGGTCGTCCAACTCGTCGTGTCTCTGGGTCATTCCAGCCTGAATTGAATCAGGCCTCGCGCAGCATGCTGACGCCACGCCACCATTCACGTCCCGTAGCAGGTACTGACTCGACTGAGGGTCAGATGCATCAATAAAGGCTATCCATCGCTACGTTATTATCTCTCCGTCCCTGTGCGCCCCTCTGGAGATCCCGCTGGAACGAGGAGAAAGACCGCCCCTGCCCGATTTCCCAGTACGATACGTCCACTGACCTCCGCCAGCGCGCAATGCGTCAGGTCATCTATATGCAGTCCTCGTATCAACGGCTGAATCACGCGGCTGGGACAAGTAAAGCAGACACCACTGACCTCTCAGATCGTAGGACGCCAGCGTAAATACCACTCCCGCCCCATCTCCATGTCCATCCAGCTCGTGCCATGCGTCCCGGCGGTGGTTCAGGGTGCACACCCTCACGCGCCGCACGATCGTCGTGCGATCGCGCTCGATCCATAACGCGCGCCCCGCGCGCGAGCCGAGAGCGTGTGTGCTGATGAATCGGTGCGAACTCGCGCTGTGGGAGGTGGGGGTGGCCGCCCCGCCGATATGCTTTGAGAGCGAGGGCCGCACGGCGCCCGTAAGCGCCACATCCAACGTCGGAGGCCCGTTGGGAGGTAAGCCGATGGAGACCTTGAACAGCGCAGGGCTGCTGATGTCGTTTGTGAGGATGAAGATGCTGTACGCTGCGTCTTCCCCCGGGCCCGTGGCGATGGAGTCTGAGACGCAGACCGCCCCTTGGCGGAGGGAGGAGGTGAGTCGGTGCTTGAGCAGCAATGACGACCCTACAATCGAAGTGACGGCGTCGCCTCGTGACCACGAATGCAGCTCAATGGTGCGCGTGCGTATCGTGAGGACTTGGAAGCCGAGAAAGCGGACTGCCAGAATATCGTTGTACTACTTGCGCGCGTGAGGACAATTGACAAGACAAGACCTCGAGAAGGAGCATGCACCGTTTCTTCCCTGTCGTCCATATTGATATGAGAGACTGGCCACCCTTCATTATCCCAGCAGACGACGCTTAATATAGGCGCGGAAGAGTGGAAGATCATCAGGTGGCACTCTACATCAATCGCACAAAGTGAGCGAGTGTATTTGCATGGAAAAGATCGAACGTGTTTGAACTCGAACGCGCCCATCCCGAGGTCAACTGTGTACAAGAGAGTATCCGATCTGGAGCACCCAGATTCAGCAGGAAGTGAAATATGTAAAGACGTGTATTCACTCCACCGGAGACGAGTAAGACATGGCCAGCATGATATGTGTGTCCCCAGGCATAAGAGCAGCGCAGTACGACCACCGTCCCCGCGTTTCACTCAGGTTTAGCACCGCGCATCGTCGAGGCGAGTCTCTCTTGATGCTCCAAAGCTCGACATGACCAGTGAGGTATACCACAAGCAGCCAGGTGTCCAGGAATATTTGCAAGCCAGCCAGGATGCCGCCGTTCATAGGAGGGATAATGGGCATCACTTCTCGGGGAGAAACCAAGTGTCGGAGGCTCGGGTCGCACAGACAACAGCTGATTCGACGGCCCTCGAGGACACGCCGCCAGAAGAGAAAGCAGGGTAGCACAGAGAAGGGGGAGCGGCGTGTCTCCACAGCGGCGGAGATTTTCGAGGATGTTCAGCCATACGCTCTTGTCCCTGGTCAGCGGGGAGATGGCGCGGCATGTCTGGTGGATTGATTATTCAATAGACACGGACGGCGGGCCATCGGCGGCATACTTGGCGAAATGCGCGGATATCCTGCGCGTCCAGAAAGGAGATAATATGCAATAGAATCTCGCCGGGCAGGACATCGTGGATCGGCATGAGCCTGAGGGTTTCGAACTTTGGCCCTGCACAAACAAGGCCTCTTCAGTTAGACCAAGCTTGACACTTCTTGGCACTTGCGAGGCTCTCAACGTCTGCGTATTTCTTCCTGCAGACGCGTCGTGCAAGTACTCAGAGATGCTCAGATGACTTCTACGACTTCTTCTTGCTTTGAGTGCGGTGCCGTGTGCACCCCGAATCAAGAATCAAACTTGAATAGAGCTATTCCCGCGACACCCGAGACTCCAGGGACCAGCACGGTGTCTACGACTTGCAAAATCGCCGACGTGGCTTACATACCTCCGGGCTGTCTCATCGAAAATCGCCGCCCGTCTGGAGGGCCCTCAATAATCAATTGATGTCGAGATATCTCGAATCAGCCGCTGCAGAAATCAGCTCAACCATCTGGAACTCAGCAGAGCGAGCCCAGTTGTCGGATCGTCGTCTCGCTCAGAATGCTGCCATCCTCACCCCCCATTCGACGAACGCCTTCTGAAGTCAAATTTTGCTAAGAACGTTACTACCAATGATTGCGGAGACGACTCGTATGGCGACATGTTACAGTCCGATACGGAACGACTGAGCCCGTGGGTTGTTCAACAGCACAAGTCAGCAGCTGCAGCCGCTGGGGAGAAGTCTCTCTCTCTACTCGACCGCGTATGATCGCCGCAACGGATTCGAAGAAGCCAACTATTCGCGGCTTGAGCCTTGGAGTGGTCCAGACTCACCCACTGCAGGACACCGTTCGACTTCAAGATTCGTTTGAGTTCCTGTGCGAGCATTCCTCTCCGAGTCGATCGCGGGGAGGAACTTACATAGCACCTGCTTTGGTTCCCCGCTCGGAGGCAGGCTCCCTCAGCCTTCTCTCCACACTGGGTTAACGTTACAGATCGAACCTGGCACACTTCACACTTGGTCGAGATTTACTCTGGTTCGATACTTTGAGTGTGCCTATCGACTATCGACTACCGACTACCGACTACTCTTTGCACTCCAAAATCGAAATGAAACGCCGGAGTCCCGGCTGCGTTTAATAGTCGCATATTGCCAATTGCCAGCAACTCAGACCCCGATCTCAGTCTGGTAACTTACTTATTTAACGCTTGCGAGACTCAGGCTGGACGCAAATCAATCAATCATGATCAGGTCTTTTCTTTCAAGCGTCTTGGAAGTTGGTGCCAGTGAATCGGGATATACGTAGAATCGTCGTTGTGTATATATATATATAACTTACGAATGTATGTATGTACATATGTCTGGAAAGGCGACCCCGCGGGCCCGCGAGTCCATTTTGCTGGCCAGGCCTCCGCCTTTACTCAAGTATTACTAGTGAGTAGGATGGTATGTAATTCGACGCAGGCACCTCGAGGCTCGTTAGCCAGCCAGCCCGTCTCACAAGAAAGAAAGAAAGAAAGAAAGAAAAAAAGGGAGACCCTCGCCTGTGGTTCGAAATACATACATACATACATACCTCCGATTCTTCTGATCCAACAAAATCCGAATGCCCAAGTCCGAATCGGAGGAGGGAGCCGCGGCGTCGACGAAGCGGTATTGTGAGTGCGCGCGCGCGAAACGCCGGCTGGACGCGGACTTACGCCGGTTGCGTGGAATTCAGTGTTGACTCAACGCAAGAATTTGAGATCCCGATGGAGTTGAAGATGAAGATGAATATTAATATAGCGTGGTACATACGATGGGTAGTAGTAGGGAAGGTCAGTTCTGCGGTACCACGCGTTCAGAGTCGCATACCGGTGGGAAGGAGAGACGCGTGTACGCACCTCGGGTATCCGAACGATAGTGATTTCCTGCGACGCAGCCGTCAGCCCGTCTCGCAAGCAAAGCGAAAAAAACGCGCACGGCACCTGCTGTTTAAAATACCTCCGATTCTCCTCATCGATCAACACGAGATTCAAATAATACCTCGTGCTGAACTTCTTGTTCACCTCCCTAAACGTCGGCGTGAGCTCGAAGCCGCCCAGGAAGAGCCGGATGGGGATCGTCTCGCCGCGCACGGGCGCGCCGTCCATGATCTCGAACTTGGTGATCGTCTCGGACTCGTTGTACTGGTTCGGCGGCGAGCCGGTGGTTTCGCGGCGGATGATGGAGAGCTCCATGTGTTTGATCTTGATGCGCACGAGGAGGAAGTAGATTTTGCCGACGATGACGTCTTTGAGGTGGTATCTGGGCGGGGTGCGTGAGGTGGGATAAAAGGTAAGAGGGGGGGAGGGAGGGAAGAGACAAACTTGGACTTGTTGTATTCGAATTCGATGTGCAGACAGTCTTCGATGCCGACTTCCATCTTGATGACCTGGTTCGTGTCGGCGGGGAGGCGGAAGGAGTGCACCCACAGGTCGCGCTCTTTGGTCACGTCGGCCATCCGCCGTGATATTGAGACGCGCACAAAGTACCTTTGAAACATGAGCACGGGTGTAAATTAGACGCGAGGACGCACCGCAGCTTGACGTTGATGCCCTGGTAGCTCTCGAACTGCTTCTCGACGTTCTTGAAGTTAAAGTCGTACGTCTGGGCCTGGCGCATCTCGCCTGGGGCGGCGAGCTCCTGGGAGAGCGAGAGGAACTCGTGGTGGTGGCCGCGGTCGTAGAAGAGCTCTATGCTGCCGACGAACTCGACCTTGATGCCGTCGTGCTGCATCTTCTTGCCGTCGCGCACGCGGATGGAGACTTGGCCGCTGACGGAGTCGCCGTCGTAGTAGACGGGGCAGGAGACGGTCTTTTCCTTGTCGGCCTTCATGTCGACCTGCTTGCGCTGCTCCTCGCCCTCGAGCTTGATGTCGACGTCGATTGGGGACGCGAAGAAGTAGGCCGCCATGATGGTGGTCCCCGAAAGCAATCACGAATTTCCTGATTGGTATGTTCCTCCTTCCGCTCGTGCTGCTGCTATGCAGTTGTATGTCAGAGGCGATCCATGAGTCGGACGTCGGCGTTATCGACTGGCACAGGCGTCTCGTCGGCGTGCCCCACGCCGCCCGCATAATTCACCCAGATCTTGTGGTGGTGCCAACGGCCAGCAACGTCCTCGCCGCGCTCAACATCACAGACGGCTCTGTTGGTGCGCTTTCAAGTGACTTATAGACTTGTCTGACGAGGCCATTTAGTTTGGCGATACGCATTCGATTCTAACGACGGCATCGCCAGTTTTCATGTCGACAGCAATTCTGTTGTCGCGCTCTCCGGCCAGAATGCATCCACTCTCCGCGCGTTCGACCCTCTCACCGGCCTCATAACCCTCGAAAAACGGCTTACTGTGCCGCAGAGCAGCGCGCCGCTCGGCGTCGACGTCGTCTTCGAACCCAACACCGATGCCTTCTTCGCGCTCAACACGCACGCCATCACGCGCGTCGGGCAGGTCGCCTGGACGTGGGAGGCCGACGACAAGAGGTCTGCATACTCCCGCCCGAAATATCTAATCTAATCAGTCCCGACAGCATGCCCTACTCGCGCCTCCTGCACACCCCCTCCGCGCTCTACGCCGTCGGCCTCTCCCGCACCGCAACCTCCCTCCACCTCGCCGCCCTCCACCCCATCTCCGGCAAGCTCATCCAGGTCGGCTGGAAACACCTCCCGCCCACCGTCGCCTCCTTCGTCCTCGCAGGCGACTCCGCCGTCTGGGTCGACCCCGCGGCCCACGCCCTCGGCTTCATGCGCCTCACCCACAGCCTCAAGGCGAGCATCGTCACCGAGAAGACGATCAAGTGGCAGGAGCTCGTCGACGTCCATCTGCCAGACCTGCTTGTCGGCGTGCTGGCGACTGGGGAAGCCAAGGTCCTGCACGCGCAGGAGGGCGTCGTGCAGGCCGTGCATACCTTCCCTGCGAACGAGGGCGCGCGCACGCTGTTTGCTGGCGGCCTCGATGCGGAGGGCAGCGCGTATGTGGTCCGGCTGTGGACTGCGCTCGACAACGTTCGTGTCTTCCCATCTCAGAGAACAAAATAGACTCACGAGGGGCAGAGCATCGCAGCGGAGATATTCTCCCCCGCCCTCGGGGCCGCGCGCAAAGTGAGCTTCGAGCTCGGACAGCACGGCACCATCACACACGTACGTACACACGCCCTCACGCCCTCTCCACTACCAACGAACCGCCACCAACAGCTCGCACTCGACGGCCCCCGCCTCCTCCTCACCACCTCCACCGGCTCCGTCCGCCTCTACGACATCTCCCCGGCGCAACCCAAAATGCTCTGGGCGCGCGAAGAATCCCTCGCCTCCATCGACCTCGCGACGCTCGTCCCGCCCCCTCCCCGCGCGCGTCGCGCGCCTCAGCGACGCCGAGCCCCCCTCGCGCGCCTCGCGCGCCAGGCGCGCGACGCGCGGTACTTCCCCGCCTTCCTCGTCGAGTTCGGAAGGCGGTTCGTCTCGGGCGTCGAGCCGGCTCTTGCGTCTGTTGAGCGGCAGGCGGGGGTGGGGGGCGCGACGCGTATGGGTTCCGCCAGCTGCTCGTGCTGTGCACGGCGTACGGGACCGTGTTCGGGCTGGACTCGGCGTCGGGGGCGGTGCTCTGGGAGCGCGTTCTTGGGCTGGGGTGGCCGGGGCCGGGGCCGGGGCGGGGAGAGCGGGGTGGGCGGGGCGGTGCGGGGCGTCAAGATCTTCGTGGTCGATGCTGCTGCGCGGGGCGAGGGCGCCAAGGACGTGATTATCGTCGCGCAGCGGAAGGCGAGCAATGTGCGTCTATGTCTGCTCCGTGGTGCCGTCACTGACTGACGTGGGCTGTATGTAAGACGCTCGTGGACACGGTGCTCTTCCGGATTGATCCTGTGACGGGGGCGTCGGTCGCCCCGGCGGAGGAGGACAGCGGGGCGCTGCTCCAAGGCACGGACGTCATCTCCGGACCACTCACCGAGGCGTTCCTCCTCCCGGAGGAAGACGCGATCATCCTCATCGACGAGTTCTCCCAGGTCCGTCTCACCCCCCATCTGTCCTCCCTTCGTTTGTCGACCCCCGGCATATAACAGGTCATCCCCTACCCCGACACCGCACACACCCACGCGCTCCTCACACACCTCGCACCGCGCCTCGCCCTCCCCTTCCTCGAGTCCCCCGCCCCCGCCCCCCCGCGCCTCCTCGGCCACGCGCTCACGCTCGACCCCGCGCTCTCCGACCGGCACGTCGCGCTCCGCACGTGGGCGCTCAGCCTGCCGCGCGGCGCGCGCGTCACGCGCGTCGTCAAGCCCACGGCAGGGGCGGCGGGGGCGGCAGGGGTGGCGTCGCTGGGGACGGTGTTGGGGAATCGGACGACGCTGTATAAGTATTTGAACCCACGGATGGTGGGCGTGCTCAACCGACTCCGACTCCGAATCCGAATCCGAATCAGGCGAGGGGGGGTGCGGGGTGTACGTCGTCGACGGGGCGAAGGGGAGTATCCTGTACGCCGCGCGGATGCCTTCTTCGGGTGCAGGAACAGGAACAGGAACAGGGGGGGGCGTGCGACGTGCACGCGACGCTGACGGAGAATTGGCTCGTGTATCATTATTACGACGGGGAGGCGAAGGGGTGGCGCGTGGTTACGGTGGAGATGTATGAGGGCGGGGTGGACGAGAAGACGATGAGGTGCGTTTGATTTTCTGTTTTTTTTTTTTTTTTTTTTTTTGCCGAAGAGCGAGCGCTGATGGACGGATGGGGGGATGCAGCTCGCAGTTGTCGGCGTTCGCGGTGGACAGCATGCGCGTCGTGCCGCTGGAGCAGTCGTTCGTGTTCGCGCATGGGATCACGGCTATCACCACCACGTCGACCAAGTTCGGGATCACCTCGAAGGACATCATAGGTGCGCAGCGTCTCTCCAACTTCTTCTCCCCGGAGCGGAAGCTTCCGAAGCGCACACACGCTGAATCTGAATGAATTTGAAACCGCAGTCGCGACCCAGGGCAACAAGATCCACACCATCCCGCGGCGCCTGCTCAACCCGCGGCGGCCCACGAACCGGAAGCCGACCGCGGAGGAGGCGCAGGAGGAGCAGCTCATCGCGTACGACGCCGTCCTGCCGGACGACGCGCGGCGCACGGTCTCGCACCACTACGACGTCCTCGGCACGCGGCGCCTCCTCTCCGCGCCCGCGCTCCTCGAGTCGACGTCGCTCGTGTTTGCGTACGGGCTCGATCTGTTCGCGACGAGGGTGGCGCCGTCGGGGACGTTCGATGTGTTGAGCGAGAGCTTCAATAAGGCGCAGCTCGTGGCGACGGTGGTGGGGCTTGCGCTGGGGATTGGCGTTACGAGGCCGATGGTGAGGAGGAAGAGGTTGAGGGAGAGGTGGTATCAGTAAGTAGAGCTTTGAATGTAGAGTACGTATTATGGAAACATCCTAATTTCGCAAATTTGTGGGTTGTAGTTCTGACCTCGCGGCTGATACCACGGGATGGGACGGTTCTGTTTGGTTCAGGCTCAGTTCAGATAACTCAAAACCAGCATGGCGTTCCGCAGGCTCTCCCCGCTCATGTCCAAACTTGAAATCGAGCGCAAATTCATACCAACGCTTCCTCTTTTACATGCTCTAACGGGAAAGCCTACCACCCTAAAACTGCCGTTCTCCGTTCTCCGCGAAGCGGAAATCTTCATCCGCGACGTATACTTTGACACCCCCGACGGCTGCCTCTCGACAGCAGGGCTATGGGTGCGCCGACGGGATCTGCTTGTCGCTAAGAACTGCCCTCTACTTCCTCCTCATCTTGGGAAGCCAAGGTGCGCGTCGGCGGCGACTTTGTAGCGTCGCAATTCGTCGAGGTCGAAGGCGCTGGTGCCGTCGAGCGCGAGCTGCGGCGCGTGCTCGGTGCCGAGAAAGTCTCCGTGGAAACGCTCGGCCAGCAGCTTGGCGTCATGTGCGATCTCACAGCGCGTCGCGTATCTGGGAGGGTGGAGCTGAGCGCAGACGATCGCAGCGACGCTGTCGCGGGGCTGAGGCAGTGGCAGAACCTCACCGTCTCGATCGACCAGGTCGTCGAGACTGCCGCCGGCGATTTTGCCGCCGCCCGCGCTGCGCTGGAGCGGATGTCTTCTGCCCGGGAGAGCCCACCCGATATTTTTTTCCATGAAATCGGAGAGCTCGAAGTCGTAGCGGAGGTTCACACGGAAGTGAGAGCCGCCGCGGAAGACAAAGACGAACGTCTACTAATACGCGAGCAGAAGACGCACCGCCAAGCCGTTGGGGCAGCGTGCGCCGCACAGCTCGAGGTGTTCATGGGCGCGCACCCGTCGCTGTTTCCTATGACGCCGCCGCCTCGGGGTAAGCTCGTCGCCTATTTTGCGTGGAAGGACGAGAAGAATGCGCGTGGAGTGGGTGGATAGTAGATGGGTAGTCGCCCTCACCTACCCGAAAGCACTATCTCTTGGACTCGCTGACTGGGTCAGATCTTGGCCCACAATGTAAGATTTATACGATCTCATTTGGTGATACCGATGTAGTAGATGTGTAGTTGGCCTCACCTCCCCGCAAGCACTATCTCTTGGACTTGCTGACTGGTACAGATCCTAGCTCACAATGTAAGATTTATACGATCTCATTTGTTGGCAGATGATAAAAGTAATTGTATAGATTGCGTCGAATTCTACTTCCTTTTGCCAAGACTCTTTCCGATTTGCCAGACATGACAACGCGCGCTCGCTCAATCAATATGTGTACTATTAAAGAGACGATTGCCCGTGTCGGTAGTGCCCTTCCCGGTGTATTTGTTGTCCGAGAGGCGCAAGGAGACAAGCCCGAAGCGATCGTCACGAGTAAGCATATCACTGAGCACACCAGCGTCGAGCGACTGCGCCTGGATGACGCCGGTGACCACGATTATGCGAATGGTGGAGTTCACTGCGCGGATACGCTGGTAGAACTCGTCCACGGATTTTCCGCTGTTTACGACGGAGTCAACAAGAACGACGCTTTGCCGCCCAGCTAGGTGTTCGTCGCGGAGCTCCTCGGGCTTCTTTGCGTGAACGCTTGATGACCAAGATAAGTGTACGCTACAAACGAATGACTGCAGACTCACAACATCGCGAGAGGCAGCGCCTTCCAGACGCCTCGCGCCATCGGCTCGCCCCCGCGCATCAGCGCTACGATCACGGTCTCCTTCTCGTGGCGGAGGCGATGACCACTGGTCGGCTTTCCCTGAACGTGCTGGATAGAAACCTCCTCTAATCCAATAATTTTGGGAAGGAAGGTGGTTGCTAGGTACCACCCGACATTCCCATGCGCCTCTTGCAACGCTAATCCGGAGATTTGCGCATTGCGCATCGGCGTCATAAGGATCTTGGCGGCCAAATCGTCGGTCGCGTGGAGGACGCGACGACGACCGAAAAGACGAATGATGGAGTCGATGAGGGTGGTCGAAGTATCCGTCTGGATGATTGGGAGAAGGACCGTGTCAAGTCGAGGCCTCGCAGTGCTAGGCAGCAGCCATTGATTTGCCTGTAGGTCGTCGTTGACGATCGCATCGGTCAGAGCCGCGTCCATGGAGCGGCTCCGCCCACGCTCTTCACCGACCACGACGATCGCCTTCTCCGCCTCCTTCAGCATCGGCAGGTCGAGGCTGCTGTCGCCGAAAGCACAGACGTGAATCTGGTGGACATCTTGTAGGCGCGCAACGAGGTCGCGCTTCGTCCGCGCCGTGACGATGAGTTCGTCTCTGATACGCCCCCCACCGATGACCTGGACGCTCTTCGACAGACCCGCCGCGTCCAATATCTTCTCCCAGATGGGACGCAGGCCGCAGGTCATGATTACGACTCCAACCCGACGCGCAGTCGCCTCCGCGACCAAGGAGACGATTTCGGGACGAATCGTCACAGCCGACGCAGCTTGCTCGCAGTATCTGGCAAACTTCTCCTCGTCGATTTCTTCGTATAAGAACGCTGCCTGAAGGAACGCCTGGTAAGAATAGCCCAACGCACTGCTGAAAAGTGCCGTCAGAGGGTCGTCGCCGGACGGCTCGGATCCTGCGCGCGTCGATGCCGTATCAGCGGAAGCCAAGTCCCAGAATAACTTGCCCGTGTCTTCGGCGATGGCTGTTTTGTCGCCATCGAAGACAAGCATGGCATTGCGGTCCATCTCGTCTGACCTGAGCGCTGCAACCACTTGGTCTAGCCGGTTCTGAGCGCAAGACAGATTATAGGCTGGCGTCTGGCACTGAATGTGACGGATCAGCGCGGAGACTGCGGCGGTGAGGGGTGAAGAGATGGTAAAGATGATCTTTCGTTCGCGGCAGATACGACGAAGCTGCATACACTCCGCCTCCTGCCATCTGCGGATGTGAGACTCTGACACCGCCGCCCGCTGGCGCTGGCTGTCATTGTGTCGTTGGTTCACGACGTCGTGAGGAGTAGGGCTGAGATAGATTATGTGTGTATACACGGACGCGTCTTGCTCAGTCCAGACACACTTGCCGGCTTCCGCCAATTCGTTATCCCAAAAGCTGAAATGCCCGGCGAGGAGGCCGATCTTCCCGCTCGTAGCGCAGATATCGGCGATGTGCCCTATCGCTTCTCCGCGCCAATGTGTTTGTTCTGCGTCACTCAAATGCTTGAAAACATCGAGACCACCGGGAACGCGCTCATCAATTACGGCGGAGCCTTCGAAGAAGGTGAAGTTGCCGTTTTGGCCGAGGTGCGTGTCGGCTTTGAGTTGATTGAGAAGATAACTCTTCCACAGCCGGGGATCCCGTACAGGCCGACGACAGTGGGCTTATTTGAGCGGGAGGGCGCGGTGGGTGCGGACACTGGCAGGATTAGACGCGAAACAGTATGTGTGATATCGACCATTTCAGACGGTGCTAAGGCAGTAGCTGAGTCCGCGAAAAGTAGTCAGGATTAGGAAGGGACCACAGGACAGTGGATGCTTACGGAGAGCTTGCTATGGTCACCAAGGCTAGTAAGGGATGGCAGACAAAGCAGCACGACAGGCGCCGTGGGTTTATAAGTTATGTAGGCGCGTGCCAGATGAGAATAGTACGTTCATAGCATCTTGATCGTCAGGCTTGAGATTACAGTGATTAAGCGCTGTGGCGCCAATCGTGGCGCCTGCGAGGTGGGAAAAAGGCTTTCCGATGGATATTTACATTCAACGCCTGGAGGGGTCGGATAGCCTTGCGCATCCTGATGCTTCTACCGTGAATTCTGGTGTTCCTTTTTTTCTGTATAGATTTATTAACGAGAACGCTAAGCGCCTGCATTCAGTAAATGGCTGTTGGAGTCCATTAGTATGCATATGCAAGACTCGCACAGGAATTTGTATATCCCAAAGTGTGTTGCCGATCCGCGCTGCTCCCTTTCAGAGAAACGAACCTCCAAGTTGAGTGTCCCGGGCCGTTCAACGTGAGTCTGGACCATTCCAAGCCGCGAATAGTTGGCCTCTTCGTTGCGGTAATCATATGCAGTCGACCATAACCAACGAGTAGAGAGAGAAATTCCTTCGCAGCGGCTGCTAACTTGTGCAACAACCCACGGGCTTCGTTTCGTATCGGACATGTCGCCACTCGTCTCCCCAATTATCGGGAACGTTCTTAGAAAATTTTCTGAAAGGACTTCAGGAGGCGTTCGTCGAAGGGGGGGAGAGGATGGCAGCATTCTGAGAGAGATGATCCAACGACTGGGCTCGCTCTGCTTCTAGATGGTTAAGAGGCTGATTTCTGCAGTTGATTCGAGATATCTCGACATCAAGGCTCTCCAAACGGGCGGCGACTTTCGTTGAAACAGCCCGGAGGTAATCCACGTCGGCGATTCGCAAGTCGTAGACACCGTGTCAGAGCCTCGGGTGGCGGCGTCGCGTTTCTGACCGCCACCAAAGAGATATGATCGATGATGGTGGTCAAAAGTCACGCCCATCGCCACACTTTCCATAAATTTATTCTCATCCAGCATCGACGCGTCTCGCGACCTCTCGCGACCCTCTCTCCAGGCTGTCGTCTATTTTGCTACCCTCGGCTTGCTCCTGGCCCCGCCTCCCCAGTTTCGCGCGTTTCTGCCATACAGCCGCCGACATCTTGTAACTTTGCTATAAAAATTCAAGTTTTGACTTTCTTTGCTTGTGTAAGGCTACGCTGGCGCCGCTTACAGCCTAAAACTGAGTCCGTCTGCTAGTATTCAGCACTGCCAGCTCTCCCCGCCGCACGTCATGCCCGTGTGCCTATTTTGCGATAGAAATTTTGCCAGCAGAGCTGGCCTCGCGAATCATATGCGAAAATGTGCCGTGCAAGATGAGATGCATTCTCAAGCGGTTCAAGATGCTATTGAAGAACGGGAAGCGGCGGCGGCACTGGCAGCGGCGGCGGCAGAGCCTCCGCCGCCAATTATTGTCGACGAAGAACCTCCAGGAGTATATTTTTACTCGTTTTTTTGACTTAAGCGACTCAATTGTAATTCTTGTAGCCCCCTCGACCACCCAGTCCGCCTCCTCCAGCCCAAAATGGGTCTTTGAAGAAAACCAAGATTGCGGTGCCAAAACCCTCCAATCGTTCCAGAAGTGCGCCGTCCCTATTTTTTAGTCGCACGCTCTTTTCTTCTACATACGCCAGACGGATCTTTGGGAGCGATGTGCCCGTCGCGCTGACAAGACTCGTACTGCAAAACGCCGTGGCGCTGCCACGAATCCGCGCGTCAACGCGCAGCCGCCGTAGAAGAACGAT